>ML108135.1:50905-84177 GCA_003697995.1 Taxidea taxus jeffersonii | reverse complement strand
CATTACAACTTACTAATTGGCCTTTTGATAATATCACTTTGTATTAATTTTTAGTTGTTGATCAAAAAATTGCAATATATATATATACCTAACTTTCCAAAGTTTCCTTAAAATTAATATTTTACCATTTCAAGTAAAGTGTAGAAGCCTTGCAACCATATAAATTCCTAAGATATTTCCCCAAGGTATTTACCATTTGAGATGTTTTTATCTCATTCCTGAAGTTCCACGCTTCTCTTTGTTACCACTTTTCTTCAGTCTGGAAAAGTTCCTTCAGCATTTTTTTTAATATGTCTGCTGATGATGAATTCTTAGTCTTCTTTCATCTGAGGTCTTTATTTTGCCCTCATTCCTGAGAATATTTTAGGGGTTGACAATTCTTTTCTTTCAACACTAAAAAGATGTCGCACTCTCTTCTGGCTTCCAAAGTCTCTAGATATGAGAAATAAGCCATCTTTCAAATAGTTTTCCCCATATGTAATGTATCATTTTTCTCCTCTCTGGCTGCTTTCACAGTTTTTTCTTTATCTTTGGTTTTCAAAAGTTTGAATTTGATGTGTCTGGGCATGATTTTCTATGAATTTATCCTGTTTGGGATTTGCTGGGCTTCTTTTAAAACTGTAAATGTATGCCTTTTACCATATTTGGGAAATTTTTAGTCATTGTTTATTCAATATTTTTTCAGCATCAATAGCATTTTCTTTGTTAATTGAGACTGCCATGACACAAATGTTAGATATTTTCCTAAAGATTTCTGAGGCTGTTTATTTTTTAAAGTTTTTTTTTCCTGCTGTTCTTGGATAATTTGGATAAATTAAATAACTGATATTGATTTATCTGGAAGTTTGCATCTCCATCATACTACTGAACCTATCCAGTGAATTGTTTAGTTCAGATGTTATGTTTCTTCCATTCAGTCTGCTTCCCCCTCCACCCTGCATGCCTCTCTGCCTACTTGTGATCTCTGTCAAATAAATAAATAAAAATCTTTAAAAAATACCAAAAAAATGTGTTTAAGGCCTTTATTTCTGAATCATGGATTTTACTATATCTTGAAAGGTTTCCTGATTCTTTAGTTTTCTGATCTACTTCTTTTTTAGGAAGTGAGTATCCAGACAAAATCATTTCCTGTGATATTCTTAGAAATTCTCGGATCACCAGTCAAGTAAAATGACAGAAAAATGGTCAGGACTTCTATGTAGCACTTAAATTATATATTCAGACCTATATGCCAATCTGCATTTCCACATTGGGAAATGCATAGCAGAACATCAACTGTTTATTCTATTATCACCATGAACCCCCAAGTATGACAAATTATCTCTTCTTTCTTACTGTTGTTCAGCTCTTGGCTGGAAGTATTTAACACTAACTTGTAATTATCTGCCCCTACTTCTTTCAGCTCTTCTTAATCTCCACATTACTCTCCAATTCTTCAAAAGTTTCATGAGTACTAAAGAACTCCGTATTTACACTAGTGCTACTCAAAGTCACCAGTGATGCCCAGCATCACCTAGGAACTTATTAGAAATGTAAATTCCCCAGTCCTCTACTCAAACCTGTTGAATTAGAAACTCTGGGGGTTGGACCCAGGAATCATTTTGAACAAGATCGCCTAGTCATTCCTCTGTGTGTTGAAGTTTTAGAAGCACTGGTTTAGGTGATAAATTCCTTAAGCTCGTTTGAGTAGTTGAGAAAACACTGGGAAGCTAATAAAATTTAGCAAGTGGAAGAGGAGACAGAGTTCCCACTGATGACAGAACAGAGAGTGGTCAGAGAGGCAACTCTCAACCAACCAACAATGGGCATGGAGGAAGCTGAAAACTCAGCAGGAATGATCCTAAGAGGGACTGTCAGATCTTCTGAGGTGTCAGATAGTACAGATGTAAGGGCAAAAGAACATGTTTGTTCATAGATTACTTCAGGCAGTTAGAGGAATACATGCATTATCACCTCCACATTGTTTTTGTAGGGTAAGAAAGTGGGAAAATTTTCTTTTTCATCTTGTTTTTTTTTTTTAAAGATTTTATTTATTTATTTGTTAGAGAGAGAGAGAGCACAGGCAGACAGAGAGGCAGGCAGAGGCAGAGGGAGAAGCAGGCTCCCTGCCGAGCAAGGAGCCCAATGCAGGACTTGATCCCAGGACGCTGGGATCATGACCTGAGCTGAAGGCAGCCGCTTAACCAACTGAGCCACCCAGGCGTCCCTCATCTTGTTGATGAATAAGCCAAATTTCTAAAATGACTCTACCACCATGCCATATTAATACTAGAAGTTGAACCTGTAGTTGAGGTTGGGGCCCATTACACCATTCTGTTATTTTAGTTATTGATAAGTTATTGATACAGGAGCCTAGACAAGTCCTACCTCACCAAATTACTTTACTCACCCAAGAATAGCTTCCTTGTTAGCAAACTTTCAGAAACAATGACTGAACAAATGGTAATTGTGGAGACTGATTGTGGAGACTGATTACTTGTTCAGACAATGTGAGTCCTGGGGGAGGTGAGTCTTCACAAACTCCCCTTATGCATTCAGCACTTTTAAAAGTGCCTGTTTTCTAGAGACAAAAGCTTTACTATTTTCAAAAAACTAGTTTGTGGTAACATTGAAAATACAGTTGTTAATCAATCCAAAATCCCTATAGAGTATCTTAAAATGAATTTAGAGTGATTCGTCATCCCTTTGAATTGCCAACAGGCAGAATAGACTTTGACCCAAGGTGCTTGGGTGTAGCCATGTTTATATAATAATTAAGACTAGGATTTGAGTGTCAGCATTGAGAGGTAGTATTAAGGTGGAGATAACAAGAGTCTCTAAAGCCAAATTTTGCAGTTCAATGTAGCCTCATTTATCTTGTTTTAATAGCTCCGTTCATTTTGCTCTGGAAAGCATTCCCATTTGGTTTTCTCATCATGGTTTGTTGTGATATGCAAGCATAAAAAGTCTGAAAGTAAAAAGACTTAAAGAGAGGGATTTGGGGAGTCTTGAAGCAGAGAATCTGTAAAGCAAGTGTCAGGAATAAGAAGACCATGTGCTGGAGGAGGGGGAAGGACCTTTTGCATAAGGGTCTGGAAAGAAAAGTTAGAGACGGTCACTAGATCCTCTGATGAGGCCCCTGAATGAAGTGGGGTGGATCACATAGTCTTTTTTTTCCCCCTAAATCTAAAATGGATAGGTAATAGGCTCTCTCCCCAGCCTTAGGAAGCACAGTCGTGGGAAGCCAGGCACATGGAGTGGTTATTCTGATGGATGCTCTGTATGTATTCCAGACCACAGCCCAATAACTGATTGATGTGGGAGAGCAGTGTCCAGACCTGCAGAAAGAGCTGGCACGACTAGTAGGCTCCTGGTCTCCAAAATTCTTAGGAAGGGTGGATGGTCAGAATGGAGGAGGCACACTGGAGGTAGAAGCTCAAGACAGATGGCAGGGAAGTGGGATTTCTGTGTTTTGATAACAAGACCCAGGGCTTGGTAGTTAAGTGCTGTTCTAGTGGACCAACCAGTCAGATTCTGACTGTCCAGTGGGGAACCTGAATCCATAGTTTCCCTTTTGTGCCAATCTATTTCTTCTTTCTTAGAGTCTCTCTGTCTCTCTCTCTCTCTTTCTTTTTGCGCCATATTTACTCCTGGCTAAAGGAATAGAATGAGGCTAAAGTTCATTCCTTTAGGCTCATGGCTTATAAGGTCTCGCCTTGTTCCCATTCCTGTCTGCTTATTCAGTTCTCTTCCAGGCCCTGCAACTGGGCCCAGCACTCCATGCACAGCTTAGACAACTTTCTTTTCTCTCCCATGTAAATGCACCCTGCCCTCACCCTACCTCCTGGCCCCCCAGAAGGAAGAAGGAGCAGGCAGTTGAACTGAGAAAACCTTACCCAGGCCTAGGAATTCTCAATACCGTGTCTATTTCTGCCCTTGAATTTACCTCATGTCCACTTCTACCCTAGAAAAGAGAAAGATAGCATTCATGCTTTATATCAACCAGCTGGTGGGAAAAAAAGTGCTTCCTAATTTTTCACTTCTGCCTTCACGACCTAACTCTATTATTCTATCATGGCTGACTTGTACAGGGTTCCAGAGTAATAAATAATTTGTTTCAGGGCCTCTTACATTTTCTGACAAATTCTCTGTTAGATTTTGCTGCCCCATTAAGGCATTTATCTGAAGTGTCCCCTGCTTATGTTAGCAACTCTTGGTGTAACCTGTCACTGCTTAGAGAAAAATCCACAGAAAAAGACATCATATTCAGTACCTTTTCCTTTCCTTCAACTTTTTCTTTTTGTATAGGCAGTGCCAAAACAGCTTACAGTATCACTTGTCTTTGAGGAGGAAATTGCAAAGAGACCAGGTTTCATTAGCACTGAATATAAGGAGTGCTCTGGGAAATCATTGACTCTTCTCTCTGGGCTTCTCTTCCAAAATCAGGTCTCCCTGGGATCCGGTCATGTATAAAAACAGCTGGGTTTCCTCCTTAGGGGGATGCTGTGTGTGCCAAGCACAGAGAGAGTCCAGAGGCACTGGAGTTCCTGAGCTGCCTCCCCAGTGGGTGGACCCTGGACATTGATCCCATAGCTGACTGAGTTCTCACAAAGCCCCTAAAGAAATGTTGGAAGCATTTCCATCCACCAGCCTGTGACAATGGCAGAGATAGTTTTCTGGACTTATCACACATCTCCTTGAATTCTTCATCACCATGGAAAGGCCTTCATTTACATACACCTTTGCTCATCTAGTGCTTTGGAGCAATTGCATCAGGCAAAACCCTTCTGGGGTGTGAAAACAAGAGAATTACCTTGTTTTACATTGTTTTTCACATCCTTTTAAAGCTTGGACTTGGAAAGTCACTTACCAGAGAGGGGTTTCCATATTTCCAGAGATTAAGTTACCAGATGTGCCTTTAAAGTATAATGCAAAAATAACCTGCCTGATATCAGCATTACGTCTCTGACAGGAATGCTGTCAGACAGGAGAACAGTCTGTTAGAGACACTCTCTCTAAATGCATTTCTCTGCAACTGGTCCCTGCTATGGACAGTGATTTCCTGCACAATGCAGAATTTCTCAATTTCACCTTTAATTTATTTTTTTTTCATTTTGACTTTCTTTTATCTTATTTCTTTTCAGGATTCCAACATTCATTGCCACCTTTAATTTCTAAAGTAATGTCATTTGTGGGTGAATGTGGGTCTCTGCTATAGAACTCAATGCCCTTCTTTTCCTTTTCAGGGACTATGAATACAATCACCTAAAAACGTCGGGCCACATCTCCCTGGACTGGGAGATTTATTAGAATGACAGCTCCCTGTAGTGTCAGCAAATCTCAAATCTCTGGCAAATGGACGATGTGCAGACTGAGGAATAGCGCCATCCCGAATTCACACATTCATAGTAGGTTTTGTCTCATTATCTTTTACGTCTTTGGGGATGAACATTTCTTCCCAATGCTAGTAGGTCAGACTGCCCTTAGGAACTGTGAAATTAAATGAGAGTCCTAAAAAATTAGCCTTTAAAACTCTTGAAATGCTGCTCCTCCTTTTCCTCCTCAGCGAACTCTTTTGTTTCCCTCTGTTCTAACTGCTTAAATACACAGTTATTTTCGTGGAAATTACCATGTCTTAAATCATTGAGAAGAGTTGGTTTTCTTCTACTCCCCCACTACTCAAAAACCAGAGAGGACTTGTTTCCCAACATTTACATTTTCTTCTGGAAACTTTAGTAATTGAATTAGGAAAGGATTCAGAACTGAATGATGGTAGAAGGGACTCTATGTAAACAGAGAATAAAACTTTAGGATTGGGAAGAATCTCTGTGGGAGTGAAAATAGCAAATGCCTCCATTATATCCTACTATGTGCCCCCTTCACTGAGGGACCCTTCTCACCTTAGCCGTGTGAAAGGAAAGGGGCAGGGTTAGCATTTCCATCAGCAATGTCAGGACTCTCCTAACTAGCCTCCCTCCTCCCACTCCTCCCAGGAATATCTCCATTATCAGTCTTCCAAGGTGTCAGAAACTCTTGATAATGCCTTTCTTTATGTTCGAAAACACAATGTAGAAAGTTGATTTAAGGTAATGGAAATTTTTGCTGGAATGCAAATACATCCTCTATGAGGAGTAACTTATTAAACCAGTGTCTTGCCAGAAAACAATAGGTTATCAGATGCTGCACTTAGTTAACAGAATCCCAGGAGAATGGGATGAAGGAAAGGTCAGCTTTGAAGACTGTTTGGGGTTCAATCATAAAGGGATCACTTTGTAGGTTGTTATTTTGGAATGATGAATGAGAGAAAGTGTAATGCTTAGGAGAAGACAGAGGTAAAGGAGAATATATAAGAGACACTTATTTACTTGAGATTTGAGAGACTGCTTGTGTCTTAATTTTTCATGGATAGGTGGACGCATAAATGGGAGCCTTAAAGGGTTGAGCGTTTATGGAATTATAAGATAGAGAACTAAAAATACTAGTTTCACGTTGCTAAACTGATCATGCTTTTATCTTAAATTACAAATAGATGTAAGGGGCTATCCTTGGCTCTTGACCTACTGAATAGGGTATAAACCAATCCACGGAGACACTAGGGATAGCCTCTATGGCTACATTTTTTAAAAAAAAGATTTTATTTATTTATTTGACAGAGAGAGAGATCACAAATAGGCAGAGAGGTAGGCAGAGAGAGAGGGAAGCAGGCTCCCCAATGAGCAGAGAGCCCGATGCAGGGCTTGATGCGGGGCTCGATCCCAGGACCCTGAGATCATGACCCAAGCGGAAGGCAGAGGCCCAACCCACTGAGCCACCCAGGCGCCCCTGACTACATTTTTCTATAAACTGAAAGACCGAAATCTGCTTTCCTGTTTACAACTGAAGGAGAATATTGGAGAGAATTCATGTTGGGATTGGAGAGAATTTTTTAGCTCACAGGCACCTATCTGAAGCAGTGGTAACCTTTAGTTATTATTTAATAGAATTATGCTAATGAGATAAAGCAAACTTGATAATGTCTGTGGTTGTTTGTTTGTCTAATCTAAAGATTGCATCCTTTTGTCATTTAGCTATTTGTCTACAATGAATCTTCAAATAAAAGAGAAGAAAGGTTTAAAAAAAAGAAAGGTCCATTTTCACATTTGTCATCAGGTTTGGTGGCAAGAATGTTAAAAATCTCAGCAGAAGTCTAATTTGGGAATATCAACAGATTTAATATATCTATACGTTCTCTTTCCCTGATAGCCAAAATAATAAAGGGTTGGCTGCTTGACATGCTGGAGATGTCACATTTAGTCAATAGGCAACAGTCATTATTACCATGCAGTGAAGTGTTTCACGAGGAAATGCTGAACAGGTAGAAAAAGGAAATGAGCCGTACTTTGATGGAAAGACTAAGACAACCCAATCCACAGTAGAAATTAACAAGTTAAGAATAGTCTTCTCATCAAAATCAATAAAAAGGGAACTGTATATATTTTATTGTATACTTTGTCTAGATCATCTGGTTAAGTCTGGAATTATGGAAGCACTGCATCTAGAAATTATTTTTATTTATTTATTTATTTTTGTTAGGACAGGTGGAGATACTGTAATTGAGGTGGTACTTTTCTAGAAGGCAAAAAAAGACAGAACACCATCTGTTCCATGAATCATATACCCTGTTGAAAGCATACAATCTTTCTTTACAAAAAATATTTCCATGAAATCCAAGACTTATAAGATGTGTCAAATTAGGAGCATCTGGGTGGCTCAGTTGGTAAAGCTTCTGCCTTTGGCTCAGGTCATGATCTCCAGGTCCTGGGATGGTGCCCTGCCTTAGGCTTCCTGCTCAGCAAGATGTCTGCTTCTCTCTCTCTCTCTCTCCCTCTGCCCCTCCTCCCTGCTTGTTCTTCCTCGAATAAATAAATAAAAATCTTAAAAAAAAAAAAAACTGTGTCAAATTGAAAGATTTGATTGCCAACTTGGTTTTACACGGTTGATTTACGTATAACTTGAAAGGGCATCTTGTTAATTGCTCTCTGTTTGGCTGGACAGACAAATACAAAATTATGTCAAAATGAAATTGAGGCCTCATTTCTTCCAACCAGTAATTCGTGATTTCTATTAAAAATATCAAAATTGGGGACGCCTGGGTGGCTCAGTTGGTTAAGCGGCTGCCTTCGGCTCAGGTCATGATCCCAGCGTCCTGGGATCGAGTCCCACATCAGGCTCCTTGCTCGGCGGGGAGCCTGCTTCTCCCTCTGCCTCTGCCTGCCTCTCTGTCTGCCTGTGCTCGCTCTCTCTCTAACTAATGAATAAATAAAACCTTAAAAAATTAGTTGAAAAAAATAATAAAAATATCAAAATTGATGGGGCACCTAGGTGGCTCAGTGGATTAAGCTGCTGCCTTCGGCTCGAGTCATGATCTCAGGGTCCTGGGATCGAGTCCCACATCGGGCTCTCTGCTCAGCGGGGAGCCTGCTTCCCCCTCTCTCTCTGCCTGCCTCTCTGCCTACTTGTGATCTCTCTCTCTGTCAAATAAATAAATAAAATCTAAAAAAAAAATATCAAAATTGAAATGACTGTCATTAGCTAATTTTGTGTGCCTCATAGTCATCCCTTCCAACCCCCACTTAGAAACCGAGACACTTCCAAATTTAATAGCAACATGGAAGCAAATGGCAGAGTGTCATTTTCTGGAACTCAAGTATTTCCTAGTACTTGGTCACAAGTCTTCAGTCTCTCCTTCCAATAACAAACATAAAGCTAATTTTCTGTTCTCTCTTGAGTGTGATATATTTGTCACTCCCTTAGCTATTCCCTTTCAGCCACAGGACTCAGCCTTATTGAGATGAGTCATTTTGAGAGGTTCTGAAGTAAGGTGCTAGTGGAAAAAAAAAAAACAAACCCAAAAACTGTTTGAAAAGGGATTTTGTCATCACAGTTTATACAGCTAATTGAGGATGACAAATCTTAGTGTCTGAAAGAGGCAGACACTTAGATAAAAGTGAGCAAAATGGAGCTGTCACATCCACTGTTTTCATACAATTTTCCAATTTGTTTGCTGTAATAAATTCTTAGAAAACACATCATTAAGTTCTGTATAAAAATAAAATTTTTTAAAAACAAAACAAAACCCCAAAAAGCTTTCTAATTTTTCAAGGTGTACATGACTCTAGTATAAAATGTGAAACATCCAGAATATCTTAATAAAGTTAGTGACCTACAGCTAGACATCCAGACCATCTATCTATCCATAAATGTTTTAATGCAAAATTTACTATAGAATTTAAGTACTTAAGAGAATTTTAAGAATGGAAACATGTGGGTCAAGAATCCTCTTACCCAGTGTAAAATGGTGATAATGTGGAATTCATGGTAAGGATTGCTTCCAATCATCATCATCATCAACAACAACAACAACAACACACACACACACACACACACCCCTCCCCCTCACACACACCCCTACAATGGATTAAACAGGTTTAGAACAAGGTAATTTACTTTTTCCAAAGTTAAAATCTCGTCCACTGTCTCTAACTGCATTTTCCTTCCTTCATAATTTCCATTGACTGAGCATTCTGGGATTGACCCAAAGAAAACTGATAGGTAGGTCTCGTCTTTGTATTTTTCAGTTTGGTATCATATTTTCCAAGCTTTCCTACTGTCTCCACTTACAACATCTCCTCTTCTTTGATGCTTCTTCTTGAGCCTGACATCTTTGTTTCAGGCAACTTTCTACTTTTCTTCCACCAGAAATTATGTGTTTTGTGTGTTCTCTCTAAGTCCTCAGGGGAGAATGAAGACTAATATGGTTCATGATGCATAGGGCTAAGCTTTTAAAGGACACTTATGCCTCGGTGTGTTTCCACACCCCTCTTTTAAAAGACCACTTGGGGCCAATGTTTTGTAATCCAAAAGATTAATTCTAATGGTGAAAGTTGGAGATCTGTGGGTGGATGGGCCTTTGTTGCCTTAAAACATGCCTCCTAGGTGATTGTGTCCTCCACTGGGTCTCAGGACAGCCATCCTTCTTCCCACTTAAACAGTAACTCGCACAGTCTCCTACCACAAGCTGGAAAACATCCTCAGTGCAAGTGGGTAGACTGCCTACTGTTTCTCTGTGACAGATGCTCTGGCTAGGGGCTTCTCAAGAAGCATGACTCAGTGTTCACTCCAGTAAGAGGTCACTGCTGACTCTGTAAAATTCACGGACACTATAAGCATCTGTTGTTGTCTCCCCAGTGTCGCTGGCTTTAGCCTTCCTTGAGCATTATTTCATACAGGAGGCATCATCAGAAGCAGCTGAAGTGACAACAGGGGGTTAACCAGAAAATCTCACATTCAACCTTCTTTTTCTTCTATAGTAAACTCCTTTCCAAGTGTGAAGTTGCTGTACACAGGATAGATGATCTCTTAAAAGCTTGGAGAGAAACATCTTTCAACTGTGTTTGTGGGGAATAAACATGACACACAAAAAGAAAATCTGGGACACTATTCTTCCTAATGCACTTGGCTGCCTGGTTGCCTGACTTCCAAAAACAGTTGGAGCTATAAATGTTAAATTTGGCTTAAAGAAGTCCTCAGTGAGAAATACCACCCTGAATTTTGAAAAGGGGAAAAAAATTAAAACTTTTATTAAAAGTTAATACTGGTTAAATTTACAAGTCTGTGTGTGTGTAAATTCAACACTTCAATCTGCTAATTTGTCAAGGCATAATTTACTCACAGTCTATAAACACACTGAGATGCTCTGAGAGAAACATGTGGTCCTCTAAAAATTTATGGAAGATGGAAATAATCAATTCCCGTCTTCAGGGAGTTTGCAGTCTAAGAGGTAAAAAGATCATGATGTATAATTTGTAAGCAGACATTAGTGTAAGCAAACTGGAAAATATTGAGGGGCTTAATTAGAAATTCTTGCACGTTGGGGCTCCTTGTATTCAGAGGTGGGCATCTGAATTATTCAATCATGGGAAAGATCTGACATATTTAGTGAAAGAGCTGACAGCTGTTTCCATACTTGAGCTCTTTAGAAAGCTTTAGGCTCTTGGAGCCTGTGGATTAATGTAGAAAAATGAAACTGCAGCAGATTTTATGGTGGTGGGAGGGAGGAGATGAGGAGACTGTAGATGTCAAGGACATAGCAGTTGGTAATTTATAACCTAGATACAAAAGATCTGAGTTTATGCCAGGGAGATTTTAGAGATATTTGAAGAGAGTGGGAAAATTTTCCCCTATTACTAAGGCAATGCTTATTTATTATAGAAAGCTTTGTAAACTGAAGAAAGGCAAAAATTGGGAAAAAAGTTGCTTCTGATGCAACCATTCAAAGACAACCATTACATGTGTGCTAATATTCATCCTAAATCTTTTTTTAAATATGTAACTCATTTTTCTTTCATGAGAATGGTATTATTCCTATTAAATATGCTTTTTGAACTCACTTTTTCATTTTGTCTTGTCTCTTGAACATCTGGAAAGAGATTTCTGGGGAAAGGGGTTTAAGATCAGCTGAACAGGGAAGGGACTAGAGAGAGGGCAGATGGTAACAAAGAAACACCAAACCAAAAATGTCTTACAGGCCAATGGGAACATGCCTGCCAGGGTGGATCTTACTATTTTTTTAAAGCATCTAATGGATCAGCTCCTGGGGGTCCTTAAAGATGTGGGGAGCCAAGACCTGATTCAGGTCCCAGCTCCTTCCTTTACTAGCTACGTGCCCTTGACAAATTCCTAAGCATCTCTGAGCCTTAGATTCAAGAAAATTCACTGTGCATTTTACTCTGAATCAGCCTACATTTGCATTTTTAAAATTAATTTTATTTATTTATTTGTCAGAAACAGAGAGCACAAGCAGGGGAGCAGGACACAGAGCAGGCAGAGGGAGAAGCAGGCTCCCCGCTGAGGAAGGAGCCCAATTCGGGACTCGATTTCAGGACCCTGGGATCTGACCTGAGCTAAGGCCGACTGAGCCACCCAGGAGTCCCTACATTCACATTCTTATTATCTTCACAATAACTTTGCTGGAAAGGAATCAGTCACAGCGCTCCAGGAGAATAATTAGCATCTTAGAAGGCTAATTTTTTCAACACATCCCAAGCTGCAATCCAGTTGTCTTTCCACAGCATCCTGGGGCTTCTCTTGACCTCTTCTCTTGTCTCATGGGGAAAACGGTGCAAAGATGATGTGTGTCGTTTACTTCATTGTGTGTTGTGAGGATAGACAACCTAACACACACGAAATTTTTTGTAAGCTGCTAAGCACAGCAGATAAATTTTGTTGTCTTATGATCTCAAATCCAATTTCAGACCCTCCACTGGAGTGTGTGCTCTGATCTCTCTGGTAACCAACCCCTCAGGCATATGGGTTTGTGTAGTTCCAGAAAGGCATCTTCAGGTTACCTGAGCAGGACATTTACCTGGCACACCAATGCGCAGTGGCCTTTCACTTCCCGTTTTCCTCACCAGCTGTGCATTGCTACTCAGTAAAAGTTGGTGTCAGCCTGCATACGGATGGCCAACCCCAAATTTTAGCAAGTTAAGACATAGAGTCTATTGCAATGTGGACAAAAATAAACCACATTCCACACCACGTCCAGACACTTTGAAGAAATCTAAAATAATTTTTTAAAAGATTGCTTTAGATAAATAAAACTCGAGCTAGCAAAGGAGGCCCTTTCCAGATGTCCGGCCAGGAAACCCCAGGTGCAAGTGAATCAGCAGCCGTGTCGTCTCCTCTGAGATGGTGCGAGATCCGCGTGTCCACACGCAGCCAGGGTGTGGCTGAGCTCCCGGCCCTGCCTTCCTTCAGATGTGGCCAGGCTTGGGCTGATTCAGGGAGAAACACTGCTTTTTACTGAGTCATGAGGCTGTTCTGGGGCTTTGCTTGGGTAACTTGCCCAGGATCCATGGTCCAGACCTGCAGCTGAGCCCAAAGTAGTGGAGCAGGTGGTCTCCTGGAGGTGACGGGGGGTGGTGGCTAAGGAGCTGGGGTTGGGAGGTGGTAAGCTACTTTTCAAAAGGTTCAGTCAATGCATGGAGGCTTCAGAGACCGAATTTAAGATTCATCAGACTGACCTAAGAGCAGACATAAATATGAGGGAGATTTATGAAAGGCCCTTATCTCTGTTCCCACTTGGCCCCTTTCATTGGGTAGAGGAACAACTTATGAGATGATCAGCCAGCTCACTCAAGCAGCTGATTTATATTTTATCCTTGTGAAATTTCTCTTTAAAGTTTGATGTGCTTTTGGCAGCTCGTAATCTACTGAACTGGCCCATTCATTCAGGTCTGCCTGTCTTTGGCTAAATACTTGGCAAGCTTTCCAGTGTCAGATGCTGTGGTAGCCACTGGGCACACAGTGAATAAGAGACACTGACTTGGAGACACTGTTTTAGTTTTCTGTTGTTGTGCAACACATTACCCCAAATGAACTAAACCAACACTCATTCATTATCTTGCACTTCTATAGATCAGCAGTCCGTGCAGGGCTTAGCTGGTCCTCTGCTCAGGTTCTCACGAGGCTGCAATCAAGGCATTGGCCAGAACTGCCATCTCACTGGAGACTTTGAATTCTTCTCCAAGCTCCGTGGTTGTTGGCAGGAATCAGTTCCTTGCAGCTGTGAAACTCATGTAGCTTGCTTTTTTGAGGCCAGAAGGAGAGAGTTCAGGGAACACCTTGGTGCTCTTGTAAAGGGCTCATCCTTTAGTTCAGCCAACTCAGGATAATTGCTCTTTAATTAAATGAAAGCCAAGGGTCGCCTGGGTGGCTCAGTTGGTTAAGCAACTGCCTTCAGCTCAGGTCCTGATCCTGGAGTCCTGGGATCGAGTCCCGCATCGGGCTCCCAGCTCCACAGGGAGTCTGCTTCTCCCTCTGACCTTCTCCCCTCTCATGCTCTCTCTCACTCTCTCTCTCTCAAATAAATAAATAAAATCTTAAAAAAAAAATAAATGAAAGCCAGCTGATTAGGGGCCTTAGTTACATCTGCAGAATTCCCTCACCTTCACTGTATGATGGTGCACAATCATTGGGGTGACATCCCCTCCTGTTCACAGCTCTTGCCTACACTGAAGGGGAGGCAATTATACGAGACTTGAACATTAGGGTGAGGGAATCTTGGCAAGCAATCTCAGAATGCCGCCTACCACCAATATTAAATAAGCAATTGCAGGAAAAAAATATTAATTAGAACCATGCAAAACTCTGTGAGGGCAAATTACAGGCTCCTATCAGAGTGGGGAAGAGAGAAGCTCAGCCTCCTTTGAGACACTGGGGAGACCACCTGAGACCTGCAGACAGACCAGCATCAGCAAAGTTGGAAATGGGTGGGGAAAGGGAGGGAGCAGAGCAGGAGTGAAAGGAGATGAAGCAGGTTAATTAATGTAGCCTGGAACAAAGCAAAGCAAAATATAAGTGAATCTCTGGCCTACCCTATTATTCCCAGAAAGTGAAGTTGAGTATTTTTCATGGGACAGGAAGCCAGAAGTCTCTGTCTGTGTTAGGGGCTGGGTTTCTCTTGCAATAGGGATATGAGGAACAACAAAAGATCAAGATCAATTCCAGGAGGAGGTAGCATATTTTTCAAGCTGGCAGAAATATCTGTAAGCCTGAAATTTTGGGTAGTTCCATTATTTCCAGTGCTGAATTAGAAAACTAAAGCATCATCTTTTTGTCTGTCTCTGAGCATTAAGACAGTCTTCTGGTCGGAGTAAATGGAGAAAAGAAATTTTAAAATACATATATTCAAGCTGGAAATCAGAATGTTATTGTCAGCACGCTGACAAAACTAACAGATGGGAAGATTCATGCCCACCCTTTAATAAATATGTGCTGATTTTGGCCAAGAGTTGTAAAGTCCCACAAAGTCTCAAATGTGCCCCTTCCCCTCTCCTCCCAATCAGCTAAATTTAACTTGGTTGCCAAAATGGAAAAAAAGATGAAATGACTAACATGACCCAAAACACATGAGTACCTAAGATGCATGCCAAATTTTTAAATGGAGAGGGTTTTCATTTGATTAAATTATAGGTCTCTTCTCCACCACCCCTACCCTCTCCCAAGTTCCCTTTCTGTAAATTTTAATGAACGTCTTCCACTGGAAAGGCTCTGGAAAACGCCTTGGAATACACATGTTTAAAAGCTGAACTACAAAATTATGTCCATGAACCAACTGCACCAGAAACTTCCATGGAAGACAAATACACCATAGAGGTAGCAAATCCCTCTTCCCCTCAAATAGAGATTACAGCCTAAAAGCTGTTTAGAACCTCGAAGTTCTATGACACTGTTTGGTAGACGATATTAAATATATCTCAGGTGACCTCCATGTGAAAAAAGGTTTCTGTGCTGGGAGAACGATAAAATAGTCCTGGGCCATATTTCTTTACAAACCCAAATGACCTCTATTTTCTCCTTGTGTCTCGCAATGTCACTTTTCCCTTTGGATGAGTGGCCCAGACCTTTATTTCCCACTCTGTCTTCTTCGTGAACCGGTGACACGGGGGGGAGATGAACAGAGGAGAGGCTGGTTCTTAGAAACAGCGAGGAATGGCCTTCTGAGAGTCATCAATCACCCTCTCTTCTTCCAGTTGTGTTGCTATGACTAATTCATAAACATAGGGTTATGAGTCACCCCCAAATTCCCCAAGACCCTGATGACCATGTTAGGTAGGC
The DNA here is from genome assembly GCA_003697995.1 of Taxidea taxus jeffersonii. Lineage (NCBI taxonomy): Eukaryota > Metazoa > Chordata > Mammalia > Carnivora > Mustelidae > Taxidea > Taxidea taxus. Next base: position 68,541 of record ML108135.1, on the reverse strand, counting down.
ACAGAGAAGAGACTCTGAGACTCAGCTCAAATATAGGAGGCAGTTCTGCTGCCCACTAGCTGTTCTGCTATTATTTTAAACATAGTTTATAACAGGCTGTGTCCTCAGGTTGACATTTCAGGCACTATTTTGTTCTTTCTCCTGCCGGTGGACCCATTTACTAAGGTTTTGTTTCCCCAACTCACATAAAAGTTCCTGAGGATTGTTCTCAGGATTCTCTTCTGGAGACTCAGATTGAGAGATCGATTGGGTCTAGGGCATCTGAATTTTTTTAAATTTAATTTTATTTTTTCAGTATTCCAAGATTCATTGTTTATGCACCACACCAGTTCTCCATGCAATATGTGCCCTCCTTAATACCCATCACCAGGCTCACCCATCCACCCCACTCCCCTCCCTTCCAAAACCCTCAGTTTGTTTCTCAGAGTCCACAGTCTCTCATGGTTCATCTCCTCCTCCGATTTCCCCCAATTCACTTTCCTTTCCTTCTCTTACATCCTCCATGTTATTCCTTATGTTCCACAAGTAAGTGAAACCATGATAATTGACTTTGTTTGACTTACTTCACTCAGCATAATCTCCTAGTCCCATCCATGTTGATGCAAAAGTTGATGCAAAACTCTTTTCTGATGGAGGCATAATATTCCATTGTATATGTGGACCATATCTTCTTTTCCATTCGTCTGTTGAAGAGCTCTCCTGAGGGATTCTTATTATCAAGTAAATAAGAGAAACACCTTACTAGGATATGTTCAGCTAAGCAGATTTCCATTCTTTCGCTTCCCCAGTACGATTTTACAGAGAAACTCTTAAGAGGAAAGAGAGTTACAAGAAGAGCAATTTATGGCCCAAAGGATAAAATTAGAAGTGGGAAGTCCCAGCTATTAGTTTTGTTTGATGGGCATGTGTGAATCAAGATCTATTAACAAACTTCACTTCCCTTTAATCAACTTCTAAGTTGTAGAGTAAGTTCTCAATAAATCTGTACTTTCATTTATTCACTCATTTGACAAGCATCGATTGAGTGTTTGAGACAGACCCAGGCACTGATCTTGGCACTTGGGGTACAATGGTGAAAAGACAGATCTGGTTCCTCCTTAGGGAGCTTATATTCTGAATAATGGACTGAATTCTCATCTTTTCTCAAACCATAGTCCCATATAGGACCAATATAAAAATATTGTGTCCTTTTCAGATAACACCCTGCGAAGCATCATGAGGAATCACACATGTACATAATTCACCCCTCCCAAATATGGGTTGAATGCCTACCATGCATTAGATTCTGTCATGGGTACTTAGGATATATCAGTGAACACAATAGGCAAAGATCCCTGCCCTCATGGGGCTGACATTCTAGGGGGCAGATGAGACACTAGATAATAAATCTATTAAATTACGTAATGCATTATAAGGGTATTGATATAATGAAAGAAAAAAATTACTCAAGGGAACAGGGGTTGGGTGTGGGAGGAGGTAGTCACAAGAAGGCTCATTGTTAAAGTTTTTTTTAAAAGACTTGAAGAAGGTTAAGGATTTTGCCAAGTACAGTCTTGGGGAAGAGCATGTTAGGCAAAGAAAACGGCTGGAGCAAAGACCCTGATGGAGGAGGACCTGGTGTGTTTGAAGAGCAGCAAATGAGCGAGGGCCATAGATATAACAAGGACGGGGGTGGGACAGGATCTGTTAAGGCCTTACATTCCACTCCACTTAGAGTGGAATGGGGAAACATTGCAGTATTTTGAGCAGAGTGTCATGAAGTGACATGTTTTAATAGGGTCACTGATGTGCTGAGATTCAATTATAAGGAGACAAATAGGGAAAACATTAGATAACCATTTTGGAGAGCATTTGGAAGAATCTAGATGTGGCAAAGCTAAAAACTGAATGCCCCCAAAAGTCAGTAATTCTAGGCTCTAGGAGAAAACCTCTCTCAAAATAAACAAGGAGATATGTGCAGGAATGTGCATTGTGGGAATGTTAGCAAAAAATCAAAAAGCCTCAATGCCCATCCATGGGAGAATGAGTCAATAACTTTTGGTGTGCTCATACAATGGAATGCTATCGAGCAATTAAAAGGAATGAACTAGAGTTATGTTATCAAGGTTGGTACATTCCTCAAACATAAAATTGAACAATAAAAATCTAGTTGTAGAAGGGAAGTTACAATATGATGTCAAATTTAAAACATGGCAGTACTATTTATGTTATGGCTATGTACATATTTAGTAAAACATTTAGACTGTCAATTGAAGAATATCCATTTCATGAAAATAATTGCATCTGGGGAGGGAGGGAGGGCAAAGGATTTGGGGAAAGTTATAGAAAGAATTCCAAATAGAACCACAATTTTCTTTCTTTCTCTTTTCCATTTCTCATTAAAAAGACTCAGACTTTGCAAAGTATTAAAATATTAAAATTTCCATATTTTTCAGCAAAATGGTATCTGCAAAAATAAAGAACAAACAGAAATATTTTATTAAAATAGAGAAGAGAGAATTTATTCAATTGATTTTTATCTCTACCTCCAATACAGCATGCTTAATATTTATATATTTCATGTAGTTTTGTTGGCCCATATTTACAAACAAAACTGTAAATTCCCCATAAGAATTCCTTTTAAAAATCTCTCTGCCTAGCAAATATGTTCTATTCTTCCCAATATTTAATAACCTTTATAATGTGGGAGATACCTGCGGCATCTGAGTTAAAAACAACGCTCGCGGGGACACCTGGGTGTCTCAGTTGGTTGAGCAACTGCCTTCGGCTCAGGTCATGATCCCGGACTTCTGGGATCAAGTCCCGTATCCAGCTCCCAGCTCCTTGGGGAGTCTGCTTCTCCCTCTGACCTTCTCCTCTCTCATGCTCTCTCTCACTCATTCTCTCTCAAATAAATAAATAAAATCTTAAAAAAAAAAACAAAAAAACAATGCTCGCTGACATGTTGTGACTGCAGCAGAAGGTTCTTCCAGCCAGGCTCCAGGGGGCTATGAACCTGTGGTCACTCACTGGTAGTGTTGGGCAGTTAGTGGTCCCAGTCCTACAGGCTCAGGTGGCTTTCTTCCTCTACTGCTTGTAGAAGCAGGCTATTAAGATTAACTATTATTTGGGTAGCTGTAATGATATTAGCAGAGGAGCAACCTGAGCAAAGTGTATTTTAGCAAGTGACAAATGTGTTTGCTATTGTATATCGGCAATAATTTTTCTTCCTCGCCTCTTTCTCCTGCCTTTGTGTAAGAGTCTTCTTTTAAAACAAGTGTTTTCAGATTGGAGCGTGTTATGGCCAAGAGCCCAGGAGAGGTGGATTTAGTGCACTGAAGTCCTGTTTTAAATTATCTAGAATCCACGAAACCACAGGCTTAGGTTTTAGATGGGCCAATTTAAACGTTTGCCTTTCCAGTGTAAATGTATAAAATATAAGCTGTTCAGCAGTACTGGGGTCTTTCTCGGTGACATGGGTCCCATCTCTCCAGCAGAATGCCTGCTGCACAGGCTTATCACAAAAACAGGTTTATAGGGCCTTCATTAATATGTCTGCAAACTGACTAGACACTGGAATGTGCAATTCATTTTTCTCTAAGCTATTACCCACCATACATATTCAATATAATATATTTCATTATGCTAATTTTTAAAAGAAGATGGATTTTTTTCTTCTTACAAGTTCCAGTGCATTTCCCAAAGACAAAGAAAATCTGTTGCTCTTCCCAATGCTTTATTAGATTATTATATAAGAATTACCATTTTAATGCAGAAATTTTCTGACTTGAGATAGCATGAAACAGAGAAAAAGGCTGGCATAAACATGGGAAGGAGAGAGAAGGAGAAACAGATAAAAACATCTATGGGTTGCAGAGCAGTGACAGGAGAAGACATGCGTGGGTCTTCAGTTGGGCCCCACCCTTGACAGAAACTCATTAAGTTGGTCTTTGGCACTAGTGGAACAAGCCTGAGCACAATTTGACCTAGCTTTCTACTTGACAAAAATGTCCAGTGTTGGCTGTGTGCATTTACATTCTTCCTTTCTCTGTCTCTATCTCTCTCCTTGCCCCAAGGTTATCAAGGTTCATTTGATTTTTGTTAAAGATTTTATTTATTTATTTGAGAGAGAGAATGAAAAAGAGAGAACATGAGAGGGGGAAGGTCAGAGGGAGAAGTAGAATCTCTGCTTAGCAGGCAGCCAGATGTGAATCTTGATCCCAGGACTCTGGGATCATGAACTGAGCCCAAGGCAGTCGCTTAACCAACCGAGCCACCTAGGCACCCAAGGTTCATTTTAGATAAACCGTCTGGTAATCTTCATGGGAGTCATCATATTCTTTCATGGGTTCTCTTGCAGTTTGGTGGAAAGTAGTTTGAGTCACAGCTCACTTAAATCATGTAATATGTCTGAGAGCATCTATTTCCTCAAATGTTATGAGAGTGATAATGCTTAGCCCATTGACTTCAGAGTGTTGTCTGAAGAGGTCAGTGGGAATGGTGAGATTATCTGCAAATGCTGCTGTGATATTTACATTCTCAGTTACATCACTACTATCAATAACAAAATAATGACTCAGACCTAATTTATTTCACTTGGCACAATGTATGGCCCCATGTTTCTCTGTCCAATATGGCAGCTACCAGGCAGTACAGCTACTACAATTAGAGTAAGTTATAAAACGAAATAGTATTTTAAAAACTCACTTCCTCAGTCATACTACCTACCTTTCGAGTGTCAAGAGTAACTGTATTGGACAGCACAGATGTTAGAACTTTCCATCATTACAGAAAGTTCTGTAAACAGCACTGGTCTAAAGTGCTGTTTACTTTAGCTGAATTTACTTTTTTTTTTTTTCAATTTGCTGAATATACAAATGCCTTTCTTTACTAGCAGGCTGTACCTATGCATTAGGGGAGATTCAGATTTTTTTTTTTTTTTAAACTAACTTTGAAACTCAGCTGTGGTCCATCTAAGAGTAATTCAGAGCTCAAACAATCCTTTTTTTTTTTAAGATGAGTTTTCTGTAACTCATTGAAACAAACACTGAAGTAATAAACTGTTCTATATATCATAAAAAATCATCCTCTAGCTTTGTTCAGTGGAAACTCATTTAAATCTGATTTACTGTGACTTGGAATTTGAGACTTAGGATGAGATTAATGAGCAGCTTTTGGTTACATCATCTTCATGGATTGTCAAATGGAGCCTACACTGAAGTCACTCAGGACTGGTCAGTTCTATTCCCTTGTTGAAATAATGAAATACTTGCTGTTTCTAAGTAACTTACCAGATAACACAACAGATAGATCACGTAAGGCATGAATTTGGCATTTCTCACCCACTATTTAGCCCAGCTTGGATGAGTGTTTTGCGTAGTAGAGAAGGCCTATAAGAGCATTTAAGGAGAACCAACATGGAGCATGCTCAGGTCATGGATATCACCCTGAAATGCAGAGACACTTTCCTTGTCTCATGCTTAAGTGCTATTTAATACTTCCTTATTACTTTTTTATATTAAAGGTAATGATGGTTATACTTATATAACCATAAAGGTTATAAATTAGTATCTTTGGTAACAACACACACCCTTCATGTTTACCAATTACATGTAAAAAAATGTCCATAAATACTGATGTAAGATTTCTGACCTCTGTGCTTTGGCTCTGTAACAGATACTAGGAAATTCACATAGGATCTTTATCCACTTTTTGACCCTTACAAGGGAGGTCCCACCCCACTTGAGTCTATAATTTGAAAGTGTGAAGTGAGGTCTATGTAGATCCCTGGGTCTTTGTATCCCCACAGAAGTCTTTATGGCCCTGAGGTACAATACACAATGTCTTAAAGTTAACTTGTGATGAGTGCTCCATTCTGACAAGACAGCTCCGATGCCAAAGAGTTTAATCAGCTTGCAGGAGAGGGTATACAATTCAACCCCAAACCAGTAGTTACTGCTTTATTTTTTTTGTAGTTGTTGTTAGCTTTTTATTTTTTTTTAAAGTTTTTCAGCTTTATTTAGATATTGACATATATGTAAGTTTAAGGTGTTCGATTTTGATGATTTGATACATGTATATATTAGAAAATGAATGCTATAGTACAGTTAGTTAACTTACTGCTTTATTCTTATTTTCTCCTTCCCCTTAACTCAATTTGGTAGTTGATGGTTTTCTAAAAACTGGTTCTTTTCATCTAAGTTTTCATATTATTGGCATAAAATTGTGATTTTCCCCCAAATCTCGAATTTGAATGTTAGAGTTTATTCGTTCTTTCTTTGATTTTTCTTGTTTGATCTTGCCAAAAATGTGTTTAGTTAATTCGTTTTCCAAAAAAGTCACCTTCAGATATTCTTGATTTTCCTTAGTATTTATTTCTTTTTTGGGGGGGGAAAAAACCTTTAAAAACAGCTTTACTGTGGTATAACTGACATAATAAACTGCACATGTTCGAAGTGCACAATTTGCTAAGTTCTAACATCTATCACCTATCGATCATCTATCTCTATGTATCTGTGAAACCATCACCACAATCAAGATAACAAACTGATCCCTAAAGTTACTTAATGCTCCTTGGCAATCCTTCCCTCCTGTCCCATCCCACCACTCCAGGCAGCCACTGATCTGCTCTCTGTAATATTAGAATATAAATGGAATCATACAATATATATTCTTTTTGTCTAGCATATTTCAATCAGCATAGTTATTCTGAGGCTCTTCATATTCTTTATGTTTCAATAATTCTTTTTATTATGGGGTAGTATTTCATTACACAGATATATCACAATTTGTTCATTTTCTAGTTGATGTGCATGTGAGTTGTTTCTAGTTTTTGGCTATTACAAGTAAATCTGGTAAGAAAAGTTGTGTACAGCTCTTTTTTTTAATAGACTGTAATTTTTGTGGAGTGGTTTTAGATAATAGCAAAATTGAACAAAAATCACAGAGTTCCCATAGTAACATTTGTTATAGTTGGTGAATTTACAATGTAATAATATTGTCACTCGAAGCCCATAGCTTATTCGAGGGTTTACTCTTGGTGTTGTACATTCTATGGGTTTTGATAAATACATGATGACATGTATCCACCATTATATCATTATACAGAATAGATTTACTGCCCTGACAATCATCTCATCCCAAGCCTTGAGCAACTATTGATCTTTGTACCATCTCCCTGTTTTGTCTTTTCCAGAATGCCATATAGTTGGAATCATACAGTATGTAGCCTTTTCAGATGGTTTCTTTCACCTAGTAAGTAATATGCATTTAAATTTTCTCCATGCCTTTTTGCCTTCTTTTTTTTTTAAGATTTTATTTATTTATTTGACAGAGAGAGCTCACAAGTAGACGGAGAGGCAGGCAGAGAGAGAATAGGGGGGAAGCAGGCTCCCTGCTGAGCAGAGAGTCCGATGTGGGGCTTGATCCCAGGACGCTGGGATCATGACCTGAGCTGAAAGCAGAGGCTTTAACCCACTGAGCCACCCAGGTGCCCCCTTTTTTTTAAAAGTAGGCTCCACACCCAACTTAGAGCCCAGTGTGGAGCCCAAATTATGACGCTGAGATCAAGACCTGAGCTGAGAGGGAGAGTAGGACGTTCAACTAACTGAGCCACTCAGGCACCCCTTCCTCCATGTCTTTTTATGGCTTGATACCTCATTTCTTTTTAGTGATGCATAATACTCCATTGTCTGGATATACCACAGTTTACTTATCCATTTGCCTACTGGGAGAAATCTTGGTCGTTTGGAAGTTTGTTTATTTATTTATTTATGTTTATATATAAACTGTGGATATATATATAAACTGTGGATATTCCACAGTTTATAAACTATGGATATATATATATATATATAAACTGTGGATTTACCACAGTTTACTTATCCATTTGCCTGTTGAGAGAAATCTTGGTTGCTTCAAAGTTTATTTATTTATTTATTTATTGTGCAGAATAAAGCTTTTATAAATATCATGTGCAGACTTTGTGTGGACCTAGGTTTTCAACTCTTTTAGGGTAAATACCAAGGGTTGTGATTGTTGGGTCATATGTAAGAGTATGCTTAATTTTTTTAAAGAAATTACCAGGCTTTCTTCCAAAATGGCTGTACCATTTTGCATTCCCACCAGCAGCGAAGGAGAGTTCCTGTTGCTCTACACTCTCACCACATTTGGTGTTGTCAGTGACTTGGATTTGGAGCATTCTAATAGGTAGGTAGTGGTCTTTTTGTGGACATTGTTTTTTTCCTCTTTCAAATAACTACCTAGAATTAAAACATTTGATCATATGGCAGATGTATTTTTAAAATTTTTAAGAAACTGCCAAAATGGTTTTATCACTTATAGCCCCACCAGAAGTGTATGAGAGTTCCAGTCACTCCACACCCTTGTTAACATTTGCTATGGCCAGCCTTTCTAACTTTAGCTCTTCTAATAGGCATGGAGTAGTACCTCATTGTGGTTTTATTCTATTTTATTTTAAAGATTTATTTATTTATTTGACAGACAGAGATTATAAGTAGGCAGAGAGGCAGGCAGAGAGATTGGAAAGCAGGCTTCCTGCTGAGCAGAGAGCCCGATGCGGGGCTTGATCCCAGGACTCTGGGACCATGACCTGAGCCGAAAGCAGAGGCTTTAACCCACTGAGCCACCCAGGCGCCCCCTCATTGTGGTTTTAAAATACATTTTCCCAATGTTCATGAGGTCAAGCATCTTGACATGTTATTTGCTATCCATGTATTACATTCAGTGAAGTATCTGTTCACATTTGGTGAAGCACTGCCCTGCTGGGATTTTGAATGGAATTGTGTTGAATGCATGCATCAATTTGGAAAGTCTTACTATCTTAAAAATATTGACTCTTAATCCATGGTCACATCTCTATTCATTTAGATCTCTAATTTCTCTCAGCAATGTGTTTTAGTTTTCATGGTGTAAATCTTGCACATCTTGTTAGACCTCTCCCTAAGTAGTTTGTATTTTTGATGTTAATATAAATGGGCTTATTTTTAAGCTTCAATTTATGATTGTTTGTTGCCAACATATGGAAATGCAATTGACTCTAATATATTGCTTTATTATATTTATATTTAATTATTAATTATATTTAATTATTTATTATATTTATATTAATATTTATATTATATTTAATATATTATAATATATTGCTCTAATATATTGCTTTGTTGTTTTGTTGGCTTTCCTCCCTCATGCTGGATTGTCAATGAATTATTTTCTTTATCATCATTATTATTTTTTAAATATGCTGTTTGGAGGCTATGGAGTCTATTTCAATATTTGTATTAGTTTCCACTCTTCTATTTTTAGCATCTATACTTTTGGGCTTTATTATTGTTCTTCAGAAGCCTGCTGTTTGTCAGTCAGATTAGTTTTTCTTTGTAGAAAATCTGTTTTTTTAATTTCCCTTGTGGTATCTTTTAATATATGTATTTTTTTTATTCTGAATACCTTTAAGTTTAGCTTTGTGTATAGGTATAGATTCAGAATTCCTCATCCTGTTTTGTATATAATGTGCATTTTGAATCTGAGGGTGCGTAATTGAGTTCAGGTATATTCCCATCTCATATCTTCTCATAGGGCTTTCTGCTATTTCCTGTGTTCTCTTCCTACAGAACTTCTGTGAGAAGTCATACTCCATGTCATTGTTCACAATTTTCACCTTATTCCTTCATGCTTTTTTTCTGGTGAACTTCTCAGGACAACCTTCCAACTCACAAACTCTTTATCATGTTAAGACCTATTGCCTTGTCTATTGGATCATTTTAAATCCTAATAACTATGCTTTTTGTTTTCAAGATTTTTAATTGACTCTTTTTCTCATCCACCTATTATTGTTATATTTCTGTTTCTTTCATGATTTCTTATTGTTTTACAATTTTTGCTCATAGTATACCATTTTGAAGAATCTAAGTACACTCATTTTCAGATCTTTCTCTCCTTTTCCCACTATTTTAATCCTACCTGGCTTGAATTAATCTCCCAATATTTGGTTTTGCTGGCTTGCCCTTCTCCATATTTCAGTTCTTTGTGTACTTGAGCATTTTGGTTTTTTTTTTTTTAGATTTTATTTATTTATTTGGCAGATAGAGAGATCACAAGTAGGCAGAGAAGCAAGCAGAGAGAGGGGGGGAAGCAGGCTCCCCGCTGAGCAGAGAGCCCGATGTGGGACTCAATCCCAGGACCCTGAGACCATGACCTGAGCCGAAGGCAGCGGCTTAACCCACTGAGCCACCCAGGTGCCCCTACACAATTTTTTTTTTTAAAGATTTTATTTATTTATTTGACAGAGAGAGACACAGTGAGAGAGGGAACACAAGCAAGGGGGTTGGGAGAGGGAGAAGCAGGCTTCCTGCAGAGCAGGGAGCCGGATGTGGGGCTCAATCCCAGGACCCCGGGATCATGACCTGAGCCGAAGGCAGACGCTTAACGACTGAGCCACCCAGGTGCCCCGAACATTTTGGTTTATAAGCTTTGGTCATATTACAAGTTCTTTCTCTCCTCACGCCAGCCACACTACCTTCTTCCTGCTCAGGAGTTTTGTTCCTGCTTTCACATGGTCTTCTAGGACTGTTTAATCCAAAACCAGTTTAAAGGATGTTCAAGACTTGGCCTCCTAGCCAGAAGGCTATTTGCTAGGCTGTATTTGCGTGTGTGCAAGAGGAAATACCAAAGCATAATCTTAAGATGCCATGTTGACTGAAATTGTGTTTTTATGTGCAAAATAAGTGGCCACTTCAAAGGGAACTCTTTTGGAGAGTTCATGGTATAAATATTTTCAGAATCAAGTCAACATTCATAAGCTTAAATGAATATTTTCCAAATTTCTATGAAAGTTATTTTGTTTTCCTCATACACTATCTCCAGAGATTTTCATATATTCATTTACCTGTGTAAGAACAAGATTTTCCACTTCATTCTTGGTTATCTTGTTTTAAAAACCATGAACTAGAGACCTTATTTATTTCAAGGGTATTCAGTGATGTGTAAGATAGCCTAGTGAGAAGGCAAATTTCTGTCAGAAGTTCACCAGTCTACATCTTGTGAAGATTTCAACTGGAGGATGGGACTGGGCAGGGAAATAAGAATTAAGTTTTCCTTCCTTCCTTTTTTTTCCTTCCTTCATTCCTTCCTTTTCCTCCTCCTCCTCCTCCTCCTCCTTCTTCCTCTGAGAGAGAGAGAGAGAGAAAGAGAGAACAGGGGAGGGACAGAGGGAGAGCAAGAATCCCAATCAGGCTCCACACCCAGCATGGAGCCTGATGTGGGGCTTGCTCACACGACCCTGAGATCATGACCTGAGCCAAAACCAAGAGTCAGATGCCCAACCAAATGAGCCACCCAGGTGGCCCAGTATTGAATATTTCTTATTTCCCTAGTCCTACTAGAATTAAAGCCAGTATCTGGCAGACATACCAACAGAGATACGAAATGGCAGCTCCATGCAGGGAAAGTATGGTGTGGGACATTTAGATGTCAGATGCATGATGGCAAAATTATCTGTAAGGGAGGAGGGGAAGGCCTATTTTAATTCAGTTGTTTTCTTAGATGGACTTTCAGAAATCCAATACTGTGTCCCTGACTGGAGAATCCAGGGTATTTTTCATTGATTCCATCGCTGGAAAACTCCCAAGTGTGGGCTTAGGGACACTGAAATGAGCAATTATACCTAGAGTTTGATTGACTTTGCTCAGCAATAATTCCCTCTGGAGAAGAAAAGTAGAATTGACACTGCTTGCTAAGCCACCCAACGCTAGATCCAAAGAAATACAGAAATTTGATTTTTGAACATTTTCTTCTGAATTTAAGCTTCTTGGGTGATACAATTGAAAACAACATTTCTTTACAGTGAAAATGTGTTTGGCAGCCCCTCAATATACAAAGTTCAACTTTAGGGCGAAGAAAAAGAAACATTCATTATGTAATCAGGTCAAATTACTGGTTACTGAGAAGAGTTCCTGGTTTAAACCTCATCTATTATATGAAGTAGATATTAGGTCTTTTATTCTGCCAGTGCCATTTTAGTCACAGCAGTTCTTTATTCTAAATATTTTAACTTTAGAGAACTTTCCCCACCGCTTCTTATTTATTCAGATATTGTTATGTATTTACACCATGGCACCAGTGAATGTAGGATGGATCCCTTCTTACTGCTCACAGCACTTGATAATAAATACGTGGGTGCTGTAAATATAAGAAAGTAGTTTTCTAAATTCCTGGGTAATGAGGGGCAAGAGTGGGAGATGAAGACAGAATAGATATCCCTCCATATTGCAATTTAGATGATAGAGAAATGGATGTGGGGATGCCATTTTTGTCTCTCTCTTCTCTTTCTCCATTTAACTCAACCTTTATAAATCTCAAGACACACTCTTTCAGTTTCTTCACCTAAAGCAGAGGCATAGATAGACCTTATGTTTATTGGGTATGAGAAGTTTTGAAAACTTAAAGCACATGATGAAAAAATCAGAAACTTCATCTAAAAATTCAGATTTTTAACTTCTTATTCTGTCTTCTTATTCTTTCTTAACTTCTTATTCTCTAAAAAATTAGAGAATCTGGCTACTCCAAGCTCATACTTCATCAAGGAAACAACTGGCAAGTTTTCTTTAGTGACAAAAGTTCTCTATTTAGGCAAGGTTCCAACTTTGCCTTCTTCCCTTCTTATATTAATAGCTGGGTTCACTAGGCATTTGAGCTTATGATTTATGATGCAAAGCATATAATTTCCTGCATTTTTATCTGTCTATCCAGCAAATATTTGAGAATCTCTGTTCTAAGGTCTGAAGGTACAGTAGTGAACAAGCCTAGTCCTTGCCCTCACAGTGCTTATATTCTAATGAGAAGAGGCAGATAGTAAAAAATAAAATGTATTATAAAATATTAGGTGAACAGTATTATAAAGAAAAATAAAGTGTGGTGACTAAGACTGTATGTATCTACTTAGACACATAGGAAGATGACACTTCTCTGCCCACCTGTATTTTAGCTGGCTTTGGCCAATGAAACATGAGGGGAAGTGATTTGTGTCACTTCTGGATGGAAGCAATTATTTGCTGGCCTTGATTCTCTACCTCACTTCACCTTGCTGTGGTAAGTGTGTGGGCTCATACCGATGAGAACTCATGGGGAAGGGCTGGCTGGGAGAGTTGCCCGGTGGCAGTAGATTTTTATAAGTGATAAACTTTTTTAAAAAGCCATTGACATTTGGGGACTGGTTGTTATGGCACTATAACATATATTATCCCAACTGAAAGCATAGTAAGGAGTCAAGGAGTGATAGGAGAGTGTTGCTGAGATTGTAGGTAGGGTGGTCTGGGAAGTTCTTTCTGAGCACATGACATTTGATTGGAGTTAGTGGTTGTTCTTTTGGAATATGTAGGGGGGGGGGGGGTGGGTTATTCCAGGTACAAGAAACAGTATAGAACTGTGTATATTCTTGTACTGTAGGTTCAAAAACTCAATGGATATATACTCTTCTCTAAGTTTTTTGTTTTGTTTTGTTTTGTTTTTGCTAAAACGAGCATATGAAAGTAAGTGGGATAGACAGTCATTACACTGCTAGCATTTTGTTCCTGTCTAGAATTTTGTGATTGCTGTCACCTACTTTCTATCTGATTTCAGCTCATGATCAGAGACTGCAGACTCCATCAACACATTCATATGAACATTCAGCAGCAACAGGACCAGACAGCTTTCATCAATATGTGAATATTTGAGCTTATTCCCAAAGGAACAAAAGGCAGGATAACATGTTCTATTTCATTTTGTTTCCATTGGCCTGTTATGATTCTATTTTAGAGAAAGATAAAGTAAATCAGCTCAAAGATAAAGACACTATAATGTGTTTTTCAGTCATGAGAATTGTCTTGGGTTTATGCAGTTACTTTTTCTCTCAGTGTGTCACACTGATGTTCCAATGATACCATGAATAGGCACTATTCCCCTCTTCACCATTGCCATCCAGTTATCCATATATAATAATCTAAATTCTGATTTTTCTTATTTAAACACACAATAGTACATGTTTTCTGAGTTCTGTTATGTATACTTAAACTCACTGTGGGGAACTTGAAGCTCTTGCATACTTTGGCCACCAATTTAAGGAAGAACTGATGATAATAGTGATTAGGATGAAGTGGGTTAGCCTCATTAGTTTTCTCTAACTTTTTCTTTAATCCATTTTCTTCATTTCTGAAAACAACTGAATCTGGTCATTTCTTTATTGTATATTTGTTAGTGTCTGATTTGCATTCTTGGAGCCCAAGAATGGTGTCCTCTTCCACCTTCTCCACCCAGCAAAAGGTACCTGAACACAGGATATGTTCAGGAAACGTTTATTAAATGAGAGAACAAAGAACTCCTTCATTGATTAGATTTGGGGTTTTATACTATCAATGTTGTGTTCATTGATTCTGTCATGCTTTATTCTCAGTATATTTTGGGGTTTGCATTTTAGAAAGCTAAGCAGAAAATTATAAGCAAAGAGACATACTTCCAACTCACTGCAAGAGCATTCAGTGCTCTCCATTGTGTCTCATTGTTAATGTAAAGAATTCAACCCTTCAGATCCCTGAGTTTTTACTATGTCCCTCGAATCACATAATGTATTGAGGTTTATAAGGCAATGTTCCAATCTCTGAACACTTACGATCTCATTGGGGAAGCAGTATTCACACATGTGGAGCAGTTGAGATTGCTGGAATGTAGAGTACAGAGTAGAGGGTGATATTGGCAGTCAATTCTATGAAAGATGAGGAAGAAGATATTAGTACTGGCTTCCCGGAAGGGTGGATGAGGATGGAGATGGGTTTTGTGGAATGGAAGGGATTTGGTGAACATGGAGGAGGGCAGAGACATTCCAATGGTCAGAAACAATCAACATAATGAAGAGTTACTCTCAGGGTAAGGAAATGACCCAGACACTGTTCTCCAAACTTTTAACTCTTGCAGAATTACATAGATTTAAATCTTAAACTTGACCAGAATAGAGGAGAAAGTGTAAGCCCTTTTAACTTGCATTATTTATTCGTGGTCAAAAGACTGAAAATAGGGTAAAAAATAGCCCTAAATACAGAGGAAAAGGGAATAAAACAGCCAATTTATTAAAATGATGTTAAGTATGTGAAACAGATGGAGAAAACGTGAACCTCCACATGCTTATCAATAATGCTTCTCCCATGAGAGGAAAGCAGGGACTCAAGAGAATAGAGAAGGTAAGTAGAACTGTCTGGTAGTTTTTCCATATGTAGAGTAAGGATACTACTATTTCATTGTTTCATATTTGAGTTTGACCCTGGAATGTTAAACGATATTTCATGAAACAGAATATACTCTAATGAACAGCATAGGTTAGCACCATTTTTTTTTAGTATTATAATATTACAGCATAAGATAAAATGTGTACTTTTTCTTGCCCCTTTGTCACAGAGCCTAGAGATTCATTTGAGTGCATGAGAGCTTTAAAAAAAAGTCAAGTGCTCTGGATGAGGCTTAAATTCCAGTAATTGCACTATTATTTGAGTTAGGTCAATCAGCCTGTTTTTCCTCTAACTCCTTATAGAAACTGGTAACACTACAGAACCTGGAGTTTTCAGAAGTGAGAGGATCCAGGAGGGGAAGAAAGAATGCAGAGTGGAGGATGTGGAGGGCACCCGAGCAGGACACTGGGCCAGTAGAGGGCAGAAAGATGGTTTGGTTATAGGTTCCAACATATGGGAAAGACTTGTGGAATGGAGCCTAGGAGAGACAAAAATATGTTCACACTTCACAATTTGGTTTAGAGTAGGATTGGCCTCTTGGTTTTTGCTATTAATCTTATCATTTTCCTGGGTTTACTCAGTAGTGGGTCCAGATAATTAAAAAAAAAATCTAGGCATGCAAGGAAGGAAAGGCAAATGAAATATGGGCAGCAGCTAAAGAGCAGTCAGACACCAGCATGCCATTCTGCAGAGCAAAGCAGGGCTGAAGCTCAGAGTTTGCTAGTTGTTGGCCTTGGGCCTTTGCTCAGAGATGGGAGCCTGGACCAAAAAACTTCTTGACAAATCATCCTGCCAATCTCCCACTGCCATGGTTTTACATTTGTTTCTCTGGCTTATAGCTTGGGATATATTAAAAAGTTTACAATAAATCACGTAGCATAAGATGAAAACAAGTCACATACAGACCATAAATTTTTCAGGACTGGCATTTTGGAACTTTTATAAAAGGAGAGACCTGAATCTTGAATTGCTTATCATCCATCTCCATCTGCGTGGGCTCACTGACACCGTGGACTTGGTAAGGTCATAAGTAAATGCATCATTTTCTTCCCTTGGCAGTTCTTCCTACAAGGTTCTCTGTTTCTTTATGATACCATCAATTCTTCTTTCCATTCCAATAATGGAGGTGCTTTTTAACATCACTCTTATCATCTCTGTACCACTTTCAATCAGTTTCCAAGTCCTATTGGTTCTTCCTCAATACATGTATTATGCTGCTCCTTCAGATTGGTCCCATGTCCTGATGCTGGATGATTCTTCTACAGGCACAGTTTAAATTATGTCAGTCCTCTGCCTAGTCCCCTGTTCAAAATTTCATCATGGTCTCCATTGACCATGAGTCCATTTACACTCCCTTCTTATCTTTTTGTGCTGTTTTTGACATATATTTGACTTCTACAAATACTATCAATCTATAAATAAATCATTTTTTCTTTAAGTATTTAATTGAAATTTCAGAAATTTAATTGTAAAAGAAAAATCTTGTATATATACCTATATGTTAAATTATCTTTAGTGTCTTCATTCCTTTCTGTAGGTCCAAATTTCTACCTAGTGTCATTCTTCTTTAATTTGAATATTTTCTTTTAATATTTCCTGTAGTGTTGGTTTGCTTGTGACAAATTGTCTCAGTTTTTGTTCCTCTGAAAACACGTTTATTTAAACTTAATTTTGGAAAGATATTTTACTGATAATAGACTTAAAAGATAAATTTACATTGTTTTCTGATCTCCATTATTTTCTGATGGAAAGCCAGTTAATATTTTTATCATTGTTACCATGTATGTCATGCATCCTTTTCTTTTCTCCTCTCAGTTAAGATTTTAACTTCGCTGAGCTTAATTGTATTTTCTGCTTCAGTTCACGGAGCTTTCTGGATTTATGGGTTGCTGTTTTTTAATCAAATTTGGAAAAACTTTGTTATATGTTTATTCAAATTGTTCTTCCCTATTTCTACCTCTCCACAAGAGGACACCAAATTGTGATTTTAGACCATTTGGTATTGTTCCCACACCTTGTTGAAATTTCCTTCATTATTTTGCAATTTTTTTCCTCTCTGTGTTTCAAATTGAATGATTCTGTTGACCTGTCTTCAACTTTAGTGGCCTCTTCTTCTGTTGTGTCCCCTCAGCTGCCAATCATGTCTAATGAAGTTTTTTATATAATAGATTGTATTTTTCAGTTCCAGGCCTTCCATTTTGTCCTTTCCAATGGTTTTCATATCTCCTATCTCTTTATCATTTATATTTAATTTTTCATGTAGGTCCCTTAGCATATTTTTTATAGTCATTTTTAAATCCTTCTCAACTAATTTCAAAATCTGCATTATCTGTGAGTCTGTTTCTTTTAACTAATTGTCCTCTTGACTCTAGATCACACTTTTTT
>ML108135.1:0-50505 GCA_003697995.1 Taxidea taxus jeffersonii | reverse complement strand
AAATTTGTGCCTAATAATTTTTTATTATATATTGACCATTGTGGTTGAAACATTGTAGAGAATGTTAATTCTGTCATTTTCCTCTGGAAAATGTAGAATTTTGTTCCTGTTGAATTTTGTTCCAATCAGGAATTAAATTACTGGCATATCGTCTTGAACAAATGTTTGTTTACCTCTCAGTCCTGCAACATAGTCTTTACTACTAAGGCATGGCTTTTCTGGAGATTATTGACAGGTTTTTAAAAGGCCTCTCTAAATGAAAAGTGAGTTGGGGGAAATCGGAGGGGAAGATGAACCATGAGAGACTGTGGACTCTGAGAAACGAACTGAGGGTTTTGGAGGGGAGGGTTGGGGAGGGGAATGGGTGAGCCTGGTTGAGGATATTAAGGAGGGCACGTATTGCATGGAGCACTGGGTGTGGTGTATAAACAATGAATCTTGGAGCACTGAAAAAATAAAATAAATAAATTAAAAAGTCCTCTCTAACTTTAAACTCTGTCTCTCTCTAATTGGGCAGCTGCTATAATCTTTTTTTAGTTCTTTTAGCATTGTAGGTGGTTTTTCTTTGTTCTTCCTGCCGAGTTCCTTGGAGTCTCACCTTTCACATGAACAGTTCAGCAGTCAGGATTAAGTCAAGGATTAGTCAAAGATTATATGCAATTTTTGAGGTTCCCTTTTTTAACTTCCTTCTGTCTGGGATTTCACTCCTCAATTTCTAGCCACTCTAGCAGTCCCAAACTCTCTTATCTTCTGATTCTTCTAAAAGGATTCAGTTGTGCTTCTAGCTCAGTGGAGCTGGGGACTGTCTCCAGTGGGAAAGTCATGGATAGAAGTCACTTAGTGTGGGTCCTTTTTTGTCAAGCATCAAATCTCCTCCAGTTTCTGTCTGCTCTTGACTACTGTCCAGTGTCTTTAAACAGTTGCTTTCCATTTTTTTGATAAGAATTCATAATGGTTATCTTTGGGAGTGTTAGTCAAATGTGAGATACTCTGCCAATTGGATAAAACCAGAACCTATTAACTATGAATAAATTCTAAACTCCACATCTGGCTTCTAAGATTAATCTAGGAATAATCTCCACTGTCTTAGTCAGCTCAGGCTGCTACAACAGATATACCACAGACTGGGTGGCTTAAACAACAAATACTTATTTCTCACAGTTCTGGAGGCTAGAAGTCTGGATCAGGTTGCCAACATGGTTGGGTTCTTATGAGACTCTATTTCTGGGCTTGTAGACAGCTACATTCTCTCTGTATCCTCAGGTGACAGAGATGGTGGAGGTAAGCTCTTTTCTGTCTCCTTTTTTAATGGCACAAATCTCACCAAGAGGGCTTCACTCGCATGACCTAATTACTTCCCAATGGCCCCATGTCCAAATAACACCACTTTGGGAATTAGGGTTTCAATATTTGAATATGGGGGGAAAAACATTCAGTTCGTAGCATTAATGATCCTTTTTTACTTCATCTTCTACTCCCCCCCCTTTATTCATTATAAATTGCTGCCAACTTGACATGCTTAGTGTTCTTCCAAACTTTGTATCTGTACATCTGCTTATCTTGCCCCTCTCTTCTATCTCAACATGTCCAAAGCTACTGTCAGAATTCTTGTGAGCTAATAATAACACCACTCTTCCTCTTCTCTGATAGACTCAGGCATCAGGCAGAGATTAAATGATCACTTTTAGTATTGATAAGATACTTGAAGAAAGATGTTTTAAGGAGTGGTGGGAACTGCATGGCTGAAAGTAGACAAGAATGGAAGAGTCATGCAAATGGGCTCTAGCCTAAGGGAAAATAGGAGGATCTAAGCCAAGCATGCTCAGTTTCTGCTCTCAAACTCACTATTTAACTCCTGTGGGGGAGTAATGAGCAAGGGCAGAAAACAGGAGTGTTCCTGTAGCTGAAGTTCCCCCACATGGAAACATGAAGAAAGGGGAATAAACGGCCTCTCCACCCCAGCTCCCCCGAACGTTAACCAGGACTCAATTCTCAGTCATCATTTGTCAATCTTCCCCGTGCCCTTCTATCTGGATGTAGTCTTGCCTGCTGTGAATGCTCATTTTACCTTATCTGAAATTTTCCAGTAGCATTTATTCTATCTTGTAAGTATAGTAATTTACCTATTTCACTATCACCTCTCCTCTTTCCTAGAATCTCCTTAAAATGGGCCTATTTATTACTATTGATGCCCTCATAGTTCCCAATTATTAACACAATAACTGACCAATGGTAAACCCTCCATAATTATTTATAGAATGAGTAAATGAGTAAGCGAAATGAGCAATGGGGATGATTGCAGGTAGCTTACCCTAAACAAGCTCAGGCAGAGAGGGATCTAATAATTTAAAACAGAATAGGCCAAACCATCATGAGAATGAAAGAATACATTTCTGTTTAAAGTAGCTAATTGCTTCTCACTGGAAAAGGTGGTAATGACATCACTAGCGCTGATATTGCTAGAGATCATTATCTTCTATTCCACAATGTGAGGAGTCCTCTAGCAGGTGTGCTTGGAACTGAAATCATGGGACATCCAACAGCAGCTTCTTGGAGCCTCAGGCAACCTCTCGAGAGATTTTAAAGATCTTAAGTTACATAAGAAATTAGAATGAGGGAAATGAATGGATTAAAATGGGGAATTGAGATTCATCTTGAAGATTAATTTGAAACTCTTTCTTAACTATGTTTATCAAATTCTTAATTCAGAAATAATTATTCATTTTTACCTTTATCCTTAGGTACTATCAAAGAATATACTGGGAAGAAAGTTCTGAATCAAAGGTAACTTTTACTTTCCCCCAGACAAAATTATTCTGTACTGTGTGCCTTTTAAGTATTTTTAGAAATTATAAATACTAGATATAATTCTTCTTTTTGTACTTAACTCAGAAAAATAGTATGGCCCAAATGAAGGGTTACGATTTTCTTTTTTCTTTTTGCATTACAAAATTAAATATATAGGTGAGCAAAATAAGAAAAAAATACTCTAATCTCACCACTAGCAATAACCAAAGTTAATGTTTTGATATCTAGCCTTTCATCCTTTTTCTATGTATACAGTATATCTAGTTATGTATCTACTTATATACAGAAAAGGAAAATTATAGCATGTACTCTTTAATTAGTAAACTTTTTTTTAAGATTTTATTTATTTATTTGACAGACAGAGATCACAAGTAGGCAGAGAGGCAGGCAGAGAGAGAAGAGGAAGCAGGCTCCCTGCTGAGCCAAGAGCCCGATGTGGGGCTGAATCCCAGGACCCTGAGATCATGACCTGAGCCAAAGGCAGAGGCTTAACCCACTGAGCCACCCAGGCGTCCCTAATTAGTAAACTTTTTATTTTATAATGCTTTTAGGTTTACAGAAAAGTTGAAGAAGTTTTGAAGATAGTGCAGATATAATGCATATCTGTTTTCTTATTTTACAAATATGGAACTAATACCACATAGCTAATGAACTGATATTGATACATTGTTATTATTAATACCAATATTAATATGCTACTACTGACTGAAGTCTATGACTTATTCAGAATTCTTTAGTTTTACCTAATTTTCTTTTACTGTTGTGGGATACCACATTACATCTAGTTGCCATTTTTCTTAGGGTCCTCAGACTATAACTATTTTGTAAGTTTCTGGTCTACAAAAGAGACTTCTGGTCTCTTCTTGGTGACCTTGACAATTTTGAGGAGTACAGGTCAGGTGTTTTGTATAATGTCCTTCATTTAAGATTTGTCTGATGGTTTTCTCCTAAGATTATGGATCTGGGGAGAAGAGAACCACAGAAGTAAAGTGTCATTCTCATCACATCACATCAAGGGTATATATTGTCAAGACTTGTCACCTCATGTTGACCTTGATCTTGTGGCTGAGGTTGTGTTTGTCAGTTCGCTCCATAGTAAAATTATTCTTTCTCAATGTGCAGGGGTTCCAATTTCTCCACATCCCCACCCATCACTTTAATTGGCTTGTTTGTTTTCTTATTGTTGAGTTTTGTAAGGTTTTTGTATATTTTGGATATAACTCCTTTATCCAGTATGTGATATTTTGGATATTCTTTTAATGGTATCTTCTGCAGCATATGTTCTTTTAACTTTTTTTTTTTCACTCAACTGTATGTTATTAACATCTTTTCATTTTATTCTTCTATACTGTCACCTAATAGCCATAAGTCACTATATTGTATGAATGTACTATATAATGTATTATTGTTGGACAAATATTTCGATTTATTTCAGTTTTTATTTTTACAAAAAAAAAGAGAGAAAACAGTGGTGATATCCTTGTAACTAAATATTCTCTTAATATTCACTTAAGATAAATTTAAGTTAAAATTCTATATCCAAAGGTATCAACATTTTAAAGACTTTTGAAGGGACAGATTCTCTTTTTTTCCTCATCTTCCATCCTTATAAAGCATTTCATTTTCTCTTTAGGTCAGAGGCAGGTAGGACATGAGTACATTTCAAAGTATCATAACTAGTTTGATAATGAGTATATTATTATATTATTATATATTATGTTATATTATAGTATATTATTATATATTATATTTGATAATTAGTATATTAAACACACATAGATCTGAGACCTCAGAAGTATTCAGCCTCAGGGGAGAGCTTCATTCTAGCCTTTCCAAAAGCCTTTCCATTTGTTCAGTTGACATCCTATACCTTAATTTAGGCTTCACATTCTCTAGGAAGCCTGCCTACTAATCCTCCCATCTCGGTGATGGCTCAAAGTGAAGGTGTTCAGTGAAGCAGTCTGGATGGTGTGTGTCTAGTTCCTCAGACCTGGGAGTTATTTGGGGCCCCTGGGGGAATGGTTATGTCCCTTCATCTCAACATTCCTTTCCCTCCTTTCTCACTCTGGGTTAATATCCCTCCACTGCATTCTCATGGCACTCAGTCTTAGCGTGCCCTTTCCAACGTTCCTGATCTCTAGGAGATTTTAAATGTCTGAAACTGAACTGCTTAAAAATCTTAGTTTTGTATTTTAAAAATAGAATAAATAGAAACAAATGTTTTGAGAATTCCATAACATTCCCTCAGAGCTATTACAAGGAGGGCTTGGGCATCGCTCTCCTGCAGTGAAAGAATCACCGAGGTTCTGGCTTTGTGGCCGCACATCCAGTGTAGTCTGTAAACCTCTACTGGTGGCAGCAGGGACTCAGACTTCAAGTAGCAAAGAGAGGAAGCTGCAGCAGGAATGGGGCTCCCTGGCCTAGCTCTTGTTTTAACTTCTTACATTTGGTTTTGGGCTGCCAGCCACTGCTGCTAACCTTGGGCCTACAGTAGTTTTGACAAATATGGAGGCTGTTAGTCAAAGGAACTCTGTCTCCCCGAGAATGTGTTGCGACACATTTAACTCAGAGCCATGTCAGTTGAAACAGATCGTGTGCTTTAACAAGTACCTTGGATCCTTGGGAGAATAAACTAGTCATGGTTTTACAGGCCTTTTAGGGAAAGCTACTGCTATGCTGCATGTTCTTGGCGCTTGGGAATGCACAGCGTTGCTGGATGCCAAGAATATAAACAGCTAGAACAATATGTTCAGCATTTAGGAAATACAGCTGGATCGAGCAAATGTATATGGCAGAACTGACTCTGTGGCCAGAAAATTTCCTCGGCACATTTTACTTCCTGAGGAATAGCCGAGCTGAAGGTCCCAACACACCATGCCAGCCCCATATACAGTTTTGGATACATGTGAATTGAGGGGCATTGATACTGACTTCACTTATGTTTCTCTTGCATCTTTCACTAGATTCTAGATGTCTTAAGGTCGAGGCTCATGTCTAAACTGCTTTGTAAATCCTGCCACTCCACAAGGCCATGAACTCAAATAAATTGCTGGTAAGATAGAGCAAATGTTGTGACCAAACAAGCAAGAGTTATCAATTTAAGGATTGAAACTGACCTAATCTGGGGATTCAGAGTACTCTCTTCCCTGCCTCCTCCCCTACCTCATTTCTTCCTTAAGTACCTGTGGCCCTAGGAACACATTTCCAAAACTTGAAATTAGTACTTTTATCTGGAACATTTTTAGGGCATAGCTAAATTGTGGTATAAGACTATACACAGGTCATTTATAGTTCTTTTTAATTTGGATGAAAGGTAATGTTCTACAACAGGTGTTATTGCTACTCTAAAAATTTTTGCTTAAGAAAACGTTTTCATTGTCTTTGTCCCTCGTGCATCCTGCTTGAGAACTTCAGAGCTCCTCTATCAAGAGAATTGTACAAAAGGAGGACAAAAAGAGTGAGCGGGGTAATGTTCCCTTCTTCCTCTGCATCTTTCAGCTCTTGTTACTGGTGGGAGAGGAAGGAAATTAATCAAAAGAATTACTTTGCACTGTCTATAAAGCATGTGTTCCTTCCTGGCATTTTACATATGTTATCTCACTTAATTCCATGACAATTTAACAAAGTAGATATTATTATTCCCATTTTACAGACAGGAAAACCAAAGGACTAAAAGAGTAAGTAACTTAGGGCACCTGGGTGGCTCAGTGGATTAAAGCCTCTGCCTTCAGCTCACTCAGGTCATGATCCCAGGGTCCTGGGATTAAGCCCCACATCGGGCTCTCTGCTCGGCAGGGACCCTGCTTCCTCCTCTCTCTCTCTCTCTGCCTGCCTCTTTGCCTACTTATGATCTGTATCTGTCAAATAAATAAAAAATCTTTAAAAAAAAAAGAAAGAGTAAGTAACTTGTCCAAAGTCATAGAGTTACAGACCAGCATTTGAACCCAGTGCTGTTGTATAGAGCCCACAGGGTGTACCCTACTAGCATCCTGCTGAGTCTTTTTGCCAGCAGTTGGGGTGAACTGCTGTCAGATGAGCAGCAAATCATGGTTATGGCTGCAGGCCATAATCCTGGGCAAGCATTAAGGAGGAAACAACTTTCTGATAGCTGAGTTTGCGAGAACCTATAAAGCCACGGTAAGCCCACCGCTGATGACAAGGCCCAGGTGGGACCCAAGCAGATTGGGATAGAGCTAATGGGTAGGTATGAGTCCCCTAACCAGCAATTATGATTTGGGCAGAACATCCCTAACTCTCTCCCCCAAATAAAGCAAACTTGAACTCCACACAGGTTTTCTCTATTGCAGCTGCTCTAAACCAATAAGCTTTGGGAATCTATGTTTTCCACCAGACAGGAAAGAGTATCTGGGGATGAAAAGGAAGATGAGAAAGAAGGGGGAAGAAGAGAGATCCATGTGTAAGAAAGTTAATACATCTTTGAACAAAGAAGAGTTCAAAGAAAACACACCCTGCCTGTAAAAGGGAGATGAAAAATGAGTAATGCTTTTAAAAAGTATCTACCTAGGAGCGCCTAGGTGGCTCAGTCTGTTAAGTGTCTGACTCTTGATTTCAGCTCAGGCGGTGATCTCAGGGTTGTGAGATTAAGCCCTGCATCGGGCTCTGCACTGGGCATGGAGCCTGCTTGAGATTCTCTCTCTCTCTCCCCTCCTCCCTCGCCCTCTCTTTAAAAATATAAATAAAATAAAAATTATCTACCAAAATTTTTCACACACATGGCTGAGCAACTCGTTTTCAAAATTACTTCCTCTTTCATACCATTTCCATATCACTTTCTAGCAATACCACAATAGTAATCACTGTCTCTGAAAGGACACTACACAATGCAACAGGGTGGGCGGGGAGTGCAGGAAATGGTAGAAACACAGAGGAACAGGGCAAACATAATGTGATGAATCTTCTCTTCTGCAAATGTAATTACTTTCAGGGTGACAAAATAGCCAGACTGATTTAATGGATTATTAGGATTCTCTGCCCTATTGTTCTCAATCCTAAATCTGTTTTCTGGGTTTGTGTATATGGGCGGGGAAATGAAAATCCAGTTAAATCTTTGTTACATTCTCACAATGGAAAAAATATTGTGGATGTGGCAAAGACTTTTATTCAGAACAAATTTTATTCCTATTTTAATAAAAACTAAAGCAAATTTTTATTCCGTTGTCTTTCTTCCAAGGTCTCTTTTCCAAAGTACCACTAACATATGTAGACCGCTACATTGCATCGTCCATTAATTCATTAACCACCATTTATGGGATGCCTCCCATACCTCAGATGTTGGGGATGTAAAAGCAAACAACGCACTCCATGCCCTCCAGGAGATCATGTTTAGTAGGGAAGAGAGACAACCAAACAAATAATCACTATATAAAAGTTCAATAGTCCAAGGCTATACAAAGTCTGATGAGCACATCCATCTTGAATAACTATCTTTCAGACAGAAAGAAATGTCTTATGCTTTCCATTGGAAAGCAAATTTCCCTTGTTAAGAAAAATAAGTTGCTATCATTCAAATTATTAACCCCAAATTAATCAGTCTCTGTTTATTGTTGCCTTGTAGCTAGAAAGGCTTGAATTCTCCATTACTAAAATCTATTGACACATAGCCAAGCCCAGTATAATACAATCCTTGGGGGAAATACCACATTTCTCTGGGCATGCAATTGAGAAAACACCATACTTAGAAGCTATGTCATTTGCATTGCATAACAATTTGGGGAAATCACATCAGGCACATATTTAGAAGGTATCCCATGGTAACCATGAGAAGTTGCTTGGTCTCACATAGCTGAACATAAAAATTAATCCCAGCTTATCAGATGTCTGGTAGGAACAGGGAAAGTGAAAGTTATCATATCTTCTTTGCATTATTAAATTAAACAGCTCTGTGGGCTTACATGAGCTCTTAGGGAGCAAAAGAAACCCTTTTGTCCCACACTTGATCCCATGGTTGTAGTAGTAGGTATTCTTCACGTTTTATTTTTAATGAGCTTTTATGGAATGTGTCTTGCTCATGCTTAGGGGGCTGTGGTTCAGTGGAGGCCACCCTGCACAAGCAATCTAAGGGCCCTCTCTGCCTGTCCATTTCTTCTGGCTTTGCCTTTCTATAAAATAAATACTGCAGTCAGTGATTCTCTTTCTTCATCACTCAAGTGAATTTTCTGTGCCCAGGCCTCCTACAGGTTTGATGAGGATTCATTGAGTAATGGGACAAGTGAGCTTGCTAGAACAGGCTCCAATATGACTCTGTGCAGCTTCCCCCCAGACCACATCAGTTATCTGTTTTCATCCACCCATCTACCCACTTCATTTATAAGGGAAGAAGGGAAGAATTGGTTTGGAGGCACAATCTGAGGGAGAGGGGAAGTAGAGCAGGGGGAGGAGGGCATAACAATTCATCTCTTTCTGGCATTTTATAATGAATTGGTGTGCTGGCAGTTAGGTTGTCTGGGAGCCAAAACTGATGTACCCTTTTAATAGATACTTGGGAGTATGGGTGGGGTGGAGGTCAGAAACACAGGCAGGACTTCAAGAGGCTGTGGGCAGTGCTGTTCTGGAGGAAGAGTGATAAACTAGGAAACAGACTTGGGTGGAGGCCACAATTTTTTCCATGTTGAGTGATATCTTAAAGAATCTTCTAGCACCCAGGGCCCAGGGAACTGGCTGTCTTGGGATCATCCCTGGCTACACTGGTGCTTTACAAGTGGGCTCCTTGGAATTGTGAACAGACTTTGTGATCAGTGGACAAGAGGGATTAGAACATGGGAAACTGGGTGGTCACAACTGTGTTGCTGGACTGGTTTGTGAACCCATGTGAGGCAATTTTGGGGGCCCTTGAGGAATAACTACTGTCACTCAGAAGGGCTCTTTATTCATTCTGCCCTGGAATTTATGTACGTTCTCCCAGTTTTAAGTGTTGGTTCAACAAAATGTAAATATCATATTGGCTGAATACAAGGTGTCTGCAATTCGGTCCATAATTCAATCCATAAGCCATCAGTTTATTACTTCTTCATAACTCATTAGAATGTCCAATTTTTTGATATGCATTCTGGATGTATCATCAAATTATTTGTCTGATCGTGTGGCAGGGACTGCTAGCTAGCACTCAATATCTATCTTCCTTTGTATCAAAACGAGTATTGTATGTGAGATGGCAGTAATGCCAGTTAAAAGGCTATGTTTTCCAACCTCTCTTGTTACCAAGAATAGACAGATAGCAATATTTCAGGCCAATGAGATATAAGAAAAGTATCCTGAAAAGCAATTTTTAAAAATTTTTTAAAATTAATATATAATGTACTATTTGAGAGGAAAAGGTCTGTGATTCATCAGTCTTATTCAATCACAGCACTCACCAGAGCACGTACCCCTCCCAATGTAAATCACCCAGTCACCCCATTCCTCCCACTGCCCTCCCCTCCAGCAACCCTGTTTATTTCCTGAGACTAAGAGTCTCTGGTTTGTCTCTCTCTCTCTGGGCTCATCATGTTTCAATTTTTTCCTCCATTCCCCTATGATCCTCTGTCTTGTTTCTCAAATTCCCCATAACAGAGATATCATATGATAATTGTCTTTCTCTGATTGACTTATTTCACTTAGCATAATAGCCTCTAGTTCCATCCATGTTGTTGCAAATGGCAAGATTTTGGTTTTTTGATGGCTGCATAATATTCCATTGTATATATGTACCACATCTTCTTTATCCATTCATCTGCTGATGGACATCTGGGATCTTTCCATAGTTTGGCTATTGTGGACATTGCTGCTATAAACATTGGGGTGCACATGCCCCTTCAGATCACTACATTTGTAAATTTTTTTAAAGATTTTATTTATTTATTTGACAGACAGAGATCACAAGTAGGCAGAGAGATAGGCAGAGAGAGAGGAAGGGAAGCAGGCTCCCTGCTGAACAGAGAGCCTGATGTAGGACTTGATCCCAGGACCCTGGGATCATGACCTGAGCCAAAGGCAGAGGCTTTAACCCACTGAGCCACCCAGGCTCCCCTACATTTGTATTTTTAAGGTAAATACCCAGTAGTGTGATTACTAGGTCATAGGGTAGCCCTATTTTCAACTTTTTGAGGAACTGCCATACTGTTTTTCAGAGGGCTGGTGCTCTGGACCAGCTTCCATTCCCATCAACAGTGTAGGAGGGTTCCCTTGAAAAGCCATCTTTAAAAGTTGCTAACTCCGGGTGCCTGGGTGGTGAAGTCCATTAAATATCAGACTCTTGGTTTCAACACAAGTCATGATCTCGAGGTCATGAGATTGAGCCAGCTTCTGGCTTTGCACTCAGTGTGGAGTCAGCTTGAAATTCTCTTTCTTTCTCCTGCTGCCCCTCCTGCTCGTGCTCTCTCTCTCCCCAAAATAAAATAAATCTTCAAAAAAAATCTTAAATAAATCTGACTCATCTGGGAGAACATTTGTTCCCCTCCTTTCCTCCTTCCTGACAGACAAAATAACTAAAACTTGGGTGGCCACCTTGCCTCACTAAGTAACCCACCAGACAGAAGCCATGCAACAAGATGGTGGAGCAGATAGAAGCAGTCTATTTTTAATGACCTGAGACCCTCTCCCTACATCCTATCTCCAAACTTTTACAATTAAAGTGAAAAAATCATCTTCTTAAACCGTTTTCCTGAGGTTTTTGTTATATGTAGCCACCTAATTTATGCAAACCATGTGCATAAATTATGCTGGTCTGGAAAGTATGGATTATTTCTTATACACAGCTTATATTTTAGTTTAAGAAATCATTATTTACATGTTTGTGAAAAAACATGTAAAAATTAAATAATAAAAAGCAATGTTTGATAATTCAAGACAACAATATAAGAAACTTCACCTGACAGTAGATTATTGTCAAACATATGGGAAGACCATAAAGGTTATGGGAATTGTACCTTTGCTGGGTTGGTTTTAGTTGGTCTGTTTTAGTAAGTGGGGTTTAGACATGGCAGCAGGGTCTAGAGACATATGTGAAGGCAATGACACAAGTAATGTGAGTATGGCAACAAGAAAGCATGGTCTGTGTTTGTAAAACAGTGAGCAAACTCTTAGCCTGAGTGGAGTTTTTGTGACAGGAAGTAGAGGAAGGTACAACCAGTGAAAGAACCTGACAGCCTCTAACATAGGGCCACAGTCTTTTTTCATTCATGCTACATTCCTGTGTTGTTTGGGGGACCTCCAGCACATCTTTTCTCAGCTTTTGTCCCTCAGACTGGAAAGTCGTGGTCTTTTTCTAGTTGCCTTCACAGCCATCTCTCATACGCAGCCCCTTTCCTGAACAGTACCCAGAACGCTGTCTCTAGAGCAGCATGTGACTCTCCCTGGGAAGGGCCCTCTTTCTTTAGAACAGGAAGATATTACATTTTCAGTAGCCTCCATGACAACACCCAGCATCTGTTTAATCTTTTTGGGTAAGCACAAGGTGACACCCAAGACTCACAACCAGATGATCCCTCCATTGCTAAAGAAATGGAGGTACCAACAGGTATCAGCGACGGACTGGTGGTTCCTGGACAGAGTGTGGTCCACGAGCACCCACAAAGGTCTGGGCCTTGTTGGCCACATGCTCTCAGCCCCATTGCACAGCTTGCTATGCTCCCTTCCTTTGAAGGGGCCTCAAGCGAGGCCATAGCCGATCTGAGGTCCTGCCAGGACAAAGTCTACTTGCATTAACCTGCAATTCCTGAAGAAATCTCCTTTGCTGCTGATGGAAAACCTGGTCTGTTGTTCCTATTTCTCACTTTCAGGAGCTGCATTAGTAACAGGCAAAAATTGGATAGAGCCTCATTAACATTCTCAGCAGCTTTCATGAAGTCAAGAATTGGAAAATGTGCCTCACTGAATTACC
Source organism: Taxidea taxus jeffersonii (assembly GCA_003697995.1). Taxonomy (NCBI): domain Eukaryota; kingdom Metazoa; phylum Chordata; class Mammalia; order Carnivora; family Mustelidae; genus Taxidea; species Taxidea taxus. The sequence continues at coordinate 37,820 of ML108135.1, read as the reverse complement.
TTTTGTTAGCAGTGTGTTTTGTGTCTGCGGCTGGCCTCACCGTGGCCCTGTGCTTCTCCCCTTGCTGGCTACTCACTCAGAGGAGGGCCTGGCTTGAGGGGGCCACGCTGACAGGGCATTGCAGTCACAGAGCTAATGAAAATCATTCTGAGGCTCGACATGATGGGTCCTTCAGACTCCGCTATCAGAAACCACTAACAAATGTCATTCCTTCTCTGACCCCCTTCTCTTTTTTAACCTGTTGATTTGCTTTCAGGAGGCATCACCAAAAACTAAAGAATAAAAAAAAAAATTAAAAAAGAAAAATAAGTAAGAATAAAAATACTGATGAAAATGCCCGGTTTCGTGGCTGAAAGGCATTTTAGGTTGTCCAAGGCAGCAAGACAACAGCCAGGAAAACAAAAGAAAAAAACAAAAACCAAAAAACCTTGCCTTTGCCTTTCAGGTCATGGATATAGGAAGAAAATTTGGATTGCTGAAAAAAATCAGACAGTGGTCTATCAGTTACAGACACATGAGTCACCCCAGGCTGTACAGAGACAGAGCAGAGTTACCTGGAAAACACACAAAAAAAGCCCCTGGGGTGGCCAAAGTCCAAATACTAGAGGGACCAAACAAAAGGATTCCCAGGGAAGAAGAGGCTGTAAATCAAAGTCCTGACAGCACCCAGCCCCAATGAAAAATGACTGTGCAGAATTCCCATTAAGGATATTTGAAACCACAGCTCTTATCTTTCCCCGCCTTCCCTTTCCCTTTGCTGGGGACCTGCAGCCCAACTCTAGCCTCCAGTCTTATCCTGTGATAGAGGCCAAGCTGTGTTCACTTAGGTCAGAGCTGGTCGGGGTGCGGGATTAGGTTACCGCTCCCAGCTGATGGAAAAACAGCAGCTTCAAAGCCACCTGGCTTGCCAGTTCTCTCAAAAAGATCCACACCCAACAAAAACAATTCCAAAATTCACCCTACTGATGGGAGCACCTGAAAAAATGGCATGATTAAAAAGAAGAAGAAGAAGAAAAAAGTCCCATATCAAGTTTAAAGAAGGCAGCCTACAAGTAGCCTGCAACGGCTTCCAAGATTTTGAGAAAAGATTGACGTAAAGAAAATAGTTAATATATTTTTATGAATTCATAGGCACAATGGTCTTATCTTTGGAGAGCTTTCTTTTCACAGCCACGCAATGGCTGATTTTTCAAACCCTAATTTCCTGTTCCTGGTTCTGTTCCTTGCGGGACTTATTAAAGGAAAGAGGAGTATAATCTTCCAGTTATTATGTGATGGCCAGATAAATTACTTAAACGTCGAAGTGAAAAATTTGCTTAGATTTATTACATATAGGCACATAAATTTTAAACTGTAATAGTTGAAAAAGCCGAAATCTATCAGTCACCTTCATAGGAATGTACATTAAGCATTCATCACATGCATTTTAAGAAATAACTACAGGAAGAAAAGGAATATATGAGAACACAAGATTTAAAAAGTATTTTCCAAAAGGCGCAGCAGAGGTGAGATATCTGTTCTAAATGGAAGCATGCTATGCTAGGATAGATATTAAATAGGGAAAGTTATCAAAATATCTAAACCCCTGCCCCAAGTCACTGAGATGAGAACCGGCAGCAACTCTTGCTCACCTGATGGAGAACACAAACACAGATTCTTTAAAATGCTTTTCCAGATGGATATTGTACAATAAACAACCCCCTAAATCTTAGCGATTTAAAACAACAAGGATGTTTTTGCTCGTGCTGCATGTCCACCAGGGGACAACAGGACTACTTAGCTCGCTGTGGTCTGCTTAGAACTCCAGCTGATGCCAGTCATAGGTGTCTCGGGAATCTCGCTATCTCTGGCTATATCTCCTGGACGGATAACACCAGGGATTCACCACAGATTTCAAGACAGTGCCTAAAGGCAGATGCAAAGTTTAAATTCCCAGATCACTTGTCCTGGGGGTCAGGACCCTAGAAAAGTTAAAGCAATTGAGTCTTTCTCTTCTTTTTCTTTGTAATACAGAAGTTTTTCTATATTCGAAATACTAGGGTGACAAGGACTATGTGGAAAGTAGAGTATCTGACCTTTCTTTTTTTTTTTTCTTTTCTTTTCTTCAGTAATACTTATTGCCCAGACCTTGTCCCATTGCCCATGTTTTGCTGACAAAAACAGGACCCTGTCTGAACTTTTGGAACCTGTTTTCCAAAGCTTTCGGCAAATTGTTTCTGCCACATTTTCAAGATCCATGATGTGCTGCCATAATAGAGCCAGACTTTGGTGCCAACAGATGGAAGAAAAGTCTATGAAAATTTCAAACTAGAAAATCATTGGAATGAATATTTTCTTGTCAAAATAAAATAGGAAATGAAGACTACACTTCTCTCCCTCCCCCCACTTCCACTTTGAAAGGTGGAGGAGTTTAGAACACATTGAGGAGGGGAAGTCATAGGACCTGCTAGTTTCTAATCTCCTCAACACAAAATATGAGAATAAAAAAGGGAACTTCAGACTTTTCATCAGGCCAATTCAGAAATGTATTTGAGGCATGATATAATAGCAGAGCACTATATAACATTTATATCAACAAGCTTTAAAAAAACAATTTGAATTGCAAGACTGATACTGTCTTACTATGGAAAACTAGGAAATAATGAAAGACAAGAAGAAAAAAGAACCAGTCATAATGGTAGACCCTAGAAATCATAATTACAGAAATAATTGGTGTTAACCTTCCAATATTTCTCCAACGTCTGCAATGTTTACACAATTGGAAATATACTAGAGAGGCTGTAACTCTTAGTTCACAAACTCAGACACACTTGAAATATGAACTTTCTTTTTTCTACGGCTCAAACTCATTTCTATAGCAAGTCCTCGCTCTGCCTGTGAATCAAAATTTAATCTCCATCAACTTGAGACAATGCTTTTCTTTCTAGGGTGTATCTGAGTTGACAGGGGTCTGTGATAATTTGACGCCAAGGGATGGGAGATGGGCACTGGGTCATTAGGTAATCATCTACATGTGCCTCTACTGAGAAATTTCTTGTCCCTGTTTGCATGCTTCCTTTCCAGTTTTTAATGCTTCCTCTTAAGAAACAAAATCCTAAGACCCACCAAAATCTAGCTCTTACCAACTCCCAATCTCCATCCTTTTAAAGGCAGCGGTACCTTTTTTCAGGTACAGGCATAGGCTGGTTATTTACCTATCACCTCTCAGCTCCAGGCTCACCCCTTTCACACTCTGCTCTGCAATGCTGGGCCTAGAACTCTGGAAACTGTAATTCCCAGTCTTCTTTGCCACCTGCCTTTCCACCAGTCCTGCCACCTGGCAGCAGCGGAGGGAACTGGAAGGCAAGAGGAAGGGAGACGTGGCTTTCCTCCTATTTATTGCCAGTCCTGTCAGTGTTGCCCAAGGCTGGCGATTTGTCCACCAGCAGTGGTTGGCCCAGACCTTGCCCCAGCGTGCTCCAGCACCCAGAATCTGCCACACGGGCCCCCTCACAGTAGCCGGCAGGGGCTGGGCAGTGCTCTAGTCTCCCAGTCTGAGCCTCACCTCCATGAGACTCTCCCCTCCAACAGTTAGTTCAGTGGTCCCCGCTCCCTGCTCCTACTGCCTCCAGTTATCACCGCAGAGCACCCCTGGAGAAGTCGCCTGGAGAGCCAACTTCCAAAATCAAAATACCTGTGAGACTTGGGTTTTCTTCACAGGACCCTACCTGCTATCTGGGGGACAGATTCTCCCTTCACTTAATCCTGATGTTTTCCCCTCAGAGGAAACCTGCTGTCAGATGTTTGTATCCCAGGGATCTGGCAGAGGAGCTCCTTGAAGGGTTCAAGCAATTAAAAAAACAACAGCTAGAGACTTTCTGCTCTTTTTTTTTCTCACCCAGTCATGCTTCCCCAGCACAGGAAAACAGAACTGGACTATGAGCTGGAATGCAGGAGACAGTGCGATGGAAAAAGGGGAAATTGTTACTATGGCAAAAATACTGTCAAATCATTATACCTTTAAATAATGCTTTTCTCCTCCTTCCATAAGCATACTTGCCCAAACTGCAGACTCATGAGCAACAAAAATATTATTATTTTCAGCCATTAAGTCATTAAGTTCTGGGGTAATGTCTTATGCATCTGCATTATCCAATACAGATTTTGTATTGTGTGTGTGTGCTTACATACATAGATCTCAGTATTCTGTAATGTCTTGGTTTTCAAAGGTGAAAAGGAAGAACCTTCACTAAAATGGCTTCAAATATGACTGTAAAAACTCCTGAAAACCATCTAATGGATTTAATGCACATTTAGCTGAAAAATCTGCAGCTCACTTTTCTGAAGCTTTTTCAACTTCATTGAATACATTGTTAAAATTCGAGTTACAATTTTTTCTTGTCCTGAATTATCAAGGTGTTGAACTATTTTTTTCCCCATTAAAGTTGGTTTAAATACACAGGCTTGTACAGATTATGTGAGATTTAGTTCTGTGGCTGCTTGAACCAAAGAAACTCGAGATGGATGGTCTGTGTTAACTCAATGCAACCATATCTGTATTTATGGAGCTGAAACGCAAGTCTGAAATTTTATGCGCCCTTTAAAAGATAAAATCTTTGGAGAGAAGCATGTTTCTGCCTTCATAAATAGTGCACAATAGTTTGAGCACCATCTCATAACAATAATAAATAGTCCTCAAAGACAACTACACGTTTGCAATTGATTTTGATCATTATTCCACACTGAATAACTGCAGGATTCAGCAGTCAGAATGATGATGTAGACAATCTGCAGTCAATTTGCATTGCCTGTTTCGCCCTCCAAATGTCTGCAGACAAAGTCAGAATTTGGGGTACTGCAATGAATAAGGACAGCAAATACAGAAAGGCATGGTGGGGGAGAGAGGTGAGAATAAAGGTAATTTAGAAAAGTCACAATTGGCCTCAAATATCTATCCGAATGAATAAAGAGTATATTTTCAAAACATGTCAATAGTTGTATGAAGAGCAAATGTAACACTAAATGAAGGTGAACTCAAGAATTCCATAGACAGGCATACAAATTTAATTCACTTTACAAGAGGAAAATTGACTCCATACCTTTAGAAATATAGAATAATTTCTTGAAGCAATTTTAAATGATAATATGCTGGAATGATGGCTTAATGGCACAAGATTTCTGCTTAATTCGTTGGAAGTCCCCTGAAGAACTCAGTTTGAGAACTGGGGAATTCCATCATTGGTTAGAGGCCATCTTCGTTACTGTGGGAGGTGGGTTTGGTTTGGGGTGACTCAAGAGAAAGGATTCCCAGGTTTGCTAAACCGTCATTTGCAAACAGCCTTTGGAAGGGCAATCTCTTGGTGCTATGGGGTTAGAATTGGGATAGAGCGGATTTCATGTGCTGGGTGGCCTGAAGAGCAGCTGATTTCCACAGCAAACTCAGACAAGACCAATCACAGCCGCTTAGCTGGTTTGGAATTGCTCTGGGCTCCATCCGTAGAAGGAAAGGCTTTCATTGACCCACCATACCTGTGCTAGAAAGTTTGGGGCAATCTTATCATATAGTTACAATCTTAAACAGAATCACAGGACTAGCTTTAAAATCAGAAACCAGACACTTCTTGAGCTAATGAAAGACAAAAGGAATCCTTGATATTAGAATGAGATAAAAATAGTTTAAAAAAGTTTTTTCTTTTCTTTCTTTTGTATTAACTTATGCAATAAAGTGGACAGATCCTAAGCGCCCAGCTAAGTGAATTTTTGTCAACGCAAAGGGCCATGAAACCAACACCCGGGACAAGATAAGGAAAATTTTCTGTTCCTTGGGAAGTAGCGTTGTGGTTCTTCCCAGTCAATACTTTCAAAAGTAACCACTATTCTGATCTTCAAGACATGAATTAGTTTTACTTGTTTTTGAACAGAAGGGGTATTTGGAATATTTAACATAAATATTAGTAGTTACTCATCTCCCAGAGATGTCACAGATAGTATATTTCTTTATTTCCTTCTTTTACTTATTCGTTTGTTCAAAACTCTATCTTGTATCAACTCTGCCCACCAGGCATTGAGAATACAATATTGAACCACAAAGCATCAGTGTCAGTCCTTGGGAAACGTTATAGCAAGTGGGAGAATACATACAGGTAAGCAGGCGATTAGGTACTGAGTAGTAAGGGCTACCACAGGAGGAAGAGCCAGACACCATGAAGAAGGGTGTGCAGTGTGGACTTGGGGAATAGAGATGGCTAAACAGAGATGAGGAGGAAGTCAACATAGAAGCACAGGGAACAGTGGGAACAAATGCTCAGGGGCAAAAGAGAGCTTTGACTATTTAGGGAACTGAAAAACAAAACATTCCTGTGACTAGACAAGGGAACTGGGGCTAGATCCTGGGGGACATTGCAGAGCACATTTCAGAGTCTCTACTTGGCCTCAAGGGCAATGGGAAGCCACTGAAGCCCTTCCAAGAAGGGACTGTCATCATCACATTGGTTGTTTGTTTTAAAGTGCACATTTAAGAGGAAATAATTGTATGGAAAGAGAAATGCTTTGAAAAACAACTTTGCTTTGAGATTTTGGTGGGGGATGAAAAACATGAGCTAGTACCCCTCCCACCAGACTCAGTTTTTATGACACTATTTGAGCTCAAGTAGCAGGGAAGTGTGCAATACAATATACCCCAGGAAACAGGCTGTGTCTAGAGAACATGAAGCCATGTTTGGATGCCGTGTTACTTGATTCCATCTTAGTAGAAAGCCGTCAACAATAAGAGCGAGTTAAATTGTGGGCCCAGTAGTCACAGCTGCAGAAGCAGGGTTCCCTTCAAAGTCCCTCTGATAAGACTTCTCCACTGCACTTGGAATTCTCCATTTCACATGTTTACTTTATCTAAATTTTTTTAATATTTTATTTCTATGATGATCACCACCAGCCTGAAAAATCCAAGGGGAAAGTGTCAAAACCATCTTCACTGACTTCTCATTTCTAAGTCCTCTTCTTTGAAGCCCCTATTTAGATTTATGTTCTGAATAATTTCTCAAACAAACACCAGCCCTATTCTCTCAGAGTTTGAATTATCCAAATGGATGTCCAAGCTAATTAGATCGGCAGATCATCATCAAAATCCCATTCTGCCCCACCATGAAAACACAGTTTAAGTTGTTAAAGGCTTTGCCACTTTGGCTGCGATTAACTGAAATGTCCCTCTTTCTTAGTCAAATAGAATCCATTATTGAGCCTTTTTACTTTTTGCCTCATATTAAAAATCATGTAACATTTCTCTGTAGTAGTATTATCATTCAAGTTTTGTCATGGTTGAGGTATTTATATAACACTGATGTGTCTGGAAACCAATGCTGACAAATTGTGAACAAACAGTTGGGAGGTAGATATTGTTAGAAACATACTTGCTATGGAAACAAATTCCAGTATGATTTCATCCTAGTGACAGGCGATTTATAACAAGCCCCACTGACATATATGTCTCTCTCCCTAACCTCTGGAGGACCAAGTATTGTCTGAATTGTGTCACCTACCCAAATTCATAGAGTGAAGTCCTAAGCCCCAGTGCCTCAAAATATGACCTTATTTGCAGGTGTAATTAGTTAGATTGAGGTCATACTGGGTTAGGGTGCACCTCTAATCCAATATGGCAGGTGTACTTAGAAAGGGGAGAAATCTGAACACAAGCACACATTCAGGGAGGACATCATGTGAAGACTGACATTAGGCTGCCTCAAGCCAAGGAACCTCCCAGAAGCTGGGAGAGCAACCTGGAACTGATCCTTTTCTGGTCCCTTCTGAGGGAGACTGGTCCTGCCTGCGACACCTTGATTTCAGAGTTTTGGGCTTCAGAACTGTGAGGCAATAAAATTCTATTGTTCTAAGCTATCCAGGTTAGGGTACTTTGTTATAGCCACCCCAACAGACTACTACAGCAAGGATTATGGCTCGCTCGTTTCTGTGTGCCCCGCAGAGATTCGTGAATTTTGGCTAAACCGATCTATGTTGCAGTCATAGATCCCAGAAGACTCTAAGTTGAGCCAGGAAAGGCAATGGCATACCTAGAATGGAGCTTTAGCAAATTTCTTCTTCTTGAGGTACACACTTGGGAATGTGCTGGGGTTGATACCAGTTGCTTGTACCTGGTGAACGGACAGGAATGTGATCAGAGCATCCAACCATTCTCTGCCCCACCCCTACTCTAAAAGAGGACTACCAAGAGTGTCTTAACATACAGAATGGGACTGAAACATCCAAAGCAGGATTTTGACAAGGGCACTCAGGCCCCTCAGTGTCCTGGGAAGCTCATCCCCCTGTTTTTACAGACATATGTGTGGAATCGGATGTACACTTTACCTGCTTTAAAGGAATTTGTCCCCTTTGCCTGAATGCCCCATTCATTCAGTCAAAGACCTGGTCCATTGCGACTCATGAGAAAAAGTTAATGAAGCCTATCTGAAACAAGCTTCCGCTTAAATTGAAAGGAGGAGCCCATGGGCCACTGAATGGCATGGGAATATACTGGTGGGGTGATCTAGATAGGACTAGTTTTCAACTTTTTGTTTTGTGAAGTCTTTTTTCCCACAAAATATAACACAAGTGTTGCTCACATTTGTCTTCACTGCACACCCCAAGGAAGAGGCCATTGCCCTGTTTTCTCCTGCACTGAAGTTGACATGTGGTTACATCTGATTATTTTAAAGTTCTGAAGTTGGCAGTTGGTTGGTGGAGATATACATATGTATCTCCACACATACAGACAAGTGTGTGAAATGCACGAATCCTAAGTGTGAAGCTCAATGACTCTTTATGTATGGATATGCTTGTGCCATGGCCCAGGTCACCAAGATCTAGAACATTTCCAGCACCCCAGAAGATTCCTCTGTGTTCTTTCCCAGGCTTTTACATGTTTGACTTTTAATTAACCATTTATGTTTCTTAAACCTGAAAACAAAGGAATGCCTTCTGTACATTTAAGAATCTATAGCAATTCACAAGAAATATAAAATGTAAAATCAGGCCCAAAGCTTGCCATGTTGCCTTTGTGACTTGTGCATGGGGCAGAGTTTGCATCCTGGCTGCCTGTGGCTGAAATATGCTCTTTGGACATGGTTTGTGTGGACTGACTGCAAAATATCTTCTAAAAATTGAACCATAATTTAAAATTAAGATATTTCCCATGAAAACTCAAATTTGGAGAGGGAGGAAAGAGGTTTCTCTTTAAAAACTGGGAAATTTTGTGCATTTCTTCTTGGAAGAAGTCACTTGGATCTAGGCAGTGGCTGTTCCCCTCGACATGAATGTGAAGACAGGAGCCCCACTTCTCTCTACCACTTAAGGCAATGTCCTCATAGACACTCCTGCCCACTGACCTCATGAATGCATGTCAGCTTTTGGACCAGCTACTACCACTAGACACAACAGTAAATATAAGACAGACTTTTAGCAGGAGATTATTTTCCCTCCAGAGGAAAAAAAATACCTTGGTACTACCCAAATATTCTTAAAGAAAAATGGAATCGGATTTTAAATTAATACATTATTTCTTACAACTTCATACAGTGATTTACTTTCTGAAAATGGCTATTTTTTATTGTACACTTTTCCAACCAGTTTTACACAGGCAAGCCCACATGCACGCATGCACACACACACAGTGTTGATGTCTCACATCTGCATGCAGGCTAATGTTTAATTTTTCAGTATAAACATTATACTGGAAGGCACTCATCTGTGGTGTGACCACAACTTCAATTTTGTTATTGTACCTTTTCTGCATAACGAGTTCCATTAGGTTTCAAACTGAAGAGTGAATTGACTCATCTTTTTGTGACTCTGTTTTCCAAAGATGAACTTGAATCACGTTGTCAGATGAATATTAGACTTGCTTGGTGTTGAACATTATTTCTCATATATCTGAAAATTGCCTATGAATGGCATTTGAAGGTATTGTCTGTCATAAAAACCTAAATATTTATGAAATAAATGTATTATAAAAGTTCCTCTTTCAAATGCAGTATAAAAGAAAATTGCCAACTTAAAGGAAAACTACAAGTTAAAGGAATATAGCTTTTGAATAGAGAGTGTCTTGTCATTGCTTTTTTTCTAAGCAGTTTTTCCTCCTTTTATGTTTTGTACAAGCTCATAATACTTTTGTTCTAATCCATAAGATTTGTAATGTCACTACTTTCCATTTGTTCTATAACATAGACACCCACGTGTCAATGCTACCTTATCATCAAGGGCTCGTGAGCAGAATTTCTTTCTGATATGTCAAATTATTGTTAAGCAGCTCCAGAGTCATCAGAGGTGGTTAATTTGTAAAATCAATTAAGAGACATGAGATGCATACAGACCATGAATAACATGGGAGAAAGAAGAAGGTTATGATGCTAAATGCCTTTCGGAATTTATTTAACCATACTTGATAAAATTGTCATTTCACACACAGCCATATGCACACTCATATAAACATGTGCACAGGCCATGGTGGCTTTATTTTTAAGTTGACATGAAATACTCTATGTGCTTTTATATATATCCTTTGCATAGGATAAGGATAATCTTTATCTCTGCTAAGTAAATTTATCAGCACAATGATTGTTATTCAAATTCTTTAGTTACCACACATTAAAATGGCATTTTTGAAAAAACAAAATCTCTAAGGGTAGTTTTAAATATGATTTTGATCCTATCAGTCCTCTACGTTAAGAGGGAGAGAGGGTAATCAGCAAAATGCATGCATGCAAGGCCTATAGCTATAAACCCTATATTTAGACTCCTTTGTTGTCAGCTTTGCCAAACCAATGGATACTTGCCTCTTCTTCATGCCAGAAATCTCAACATATATCAGATCTCTCCTTTTCATTCCACCCGACTGTGGATTTCACGGTAAGATCATCCTGCAACCTCTCTAGCCTCCTTCTCCTTTCTCTGCTCCTCTTTACAACAGTCCTCCAATGAGTTTTCCAAACCAGTTTTTGTTTCCAACTTCTCTCTTCTCTTGAACGTCATCCTATTGCATTTTCATCCTGGCCCACTCCACTGAGATGGTCCTCAAATCCTGTGATGCAAAAATCCAATGACCAGGACTCAATACCTTTCCCTTCTGGACTTACTTTCCTTGACTTCAGCCATCACACCTCTTCTAGTTTCCCTCCTACCACTGAACCTTCCTCCTCAGTCTCCTTTGCTGGAGACGTCTCATGTCCTGTGTCTCTAAACAGGCCTCAGTCTTCAGATCTGGAGCCAAACACTTTGATGCCCTGCCCCATGTCCTCGGGTTCATCTCTTTGCTCCTCTGCCTAAGGACTTTCTCCAGCTTCTTGGGCCTTGAAGGTCCAGGGATTTAAAGCCCTCAGCAACATCCTCAATGAATGAAAACAGGAATTGCTTAATAAATACTGCAGATTCTTGTCTCCTTGGCAGGCCAATACTGAGGGGTGTTCTATACAGTCCCTCAAAGGGCCCCAGTGAAATTGAAATACAGTTGTCCTTGGTGGCAACCAGCTTATAAGTACACCTTTTATTCCTTTAATTGGGTTTTCTTCTTTCCTTGTCTTCCTTTCCCCACTTCCTCACCTGTGCTATATGAGGTCCCACCTTTCAGTTAAATTGTGTTCATTCAAGCCTGTGTTGTAATGTTATTTTCAGGAGAAATTCAAAGTAAGGTCTTTTCTTTCTTAGTTAATGTTGACTCCTTTGGTGACGGGCTTTCTAGTACCAGTTCTTTAATATCAACATCTTTTGACAACTCCCAAATGTATACACCCAGCCAGGTCCTCCTTCATGAATCTGAGACTAGTATTTCCAGCCTTCCATGAGACGTCTTTTGTTGATGTCCAGTAGGCAGCTCAAATGTAACTGACCTGTTTTCTTCCCCTAAATATGTTCTTTTTTCTTTCCAATCTCAGTAAATAGCACCTCATTCATAAGGTTGCTCAGATTAACCTAGCAGTTGTCCTTGACTCTTGGGCCTTTTTCTTACATCACATACCCAAACTCTCAGGGTGGATCTACCTTCAAAATACATGCAGAAACAGACTGTTTGGGTTTCTTCTTTACCCATTTCACCACCACTGCCCTGGTCCTACACCAACATTCCTCACCCACATTGTCAAATTGGCTCTTAGCTGGTGTCCTGGCTTTCACACTTGCCCCCCTACAGCCTGTTCAGCTGTTACAGCTGTCATGTTCATGACACAGCCACTGGAAGGATCCTGTTGAAATCAAGTCCCACAGTGTCACTCCTCAGCTAAAAATCTTGCAGAAGTTTCCATCACGCACTTAGAATGGGAGCTGAAAGCCTACAAGACCCTCTATAACCTGGGTTCCCTCATGCCTCCTAGCCCATCTCCTATCATCTTCCTCCACTCTGCCTCAATCACATTAACCCTCTATTATACCTTTACTATGACAAGCACACTCACTTCTCATCTCCAATGAGGGTATGATTTCATGAAACCTTAGTTTCCATGCTGTGTGTGCTTGTGCATATCAACGTCTATAATATCTATTTTTTACTTTAGGTCATAGTTTCAAAAAAATACTTGCCTAAATATTCACCTGAATCAGATTGCCTTTGCTGAAGAAGGATGGAGGTTTCCATGGATTTATATTTCAATATGTTCTGAAGTAATTTATCTAGTATTTATACTGCTACATACCAAAAACAAAAATGAAAAAAAACCAACAACCCATAATGTAAGTGTTTCAACTCCTGAGAAATGAGATGGTAGTTAATTAGGCTGTTTAGACTACCAGACACAACACATTTTCTTTGGAGTCTTTATTCATGGGCAAAAAGACTTTACAGAGGATTTCCCCAAAACCATGAAATAATTTACTTTAGTAGCATCTTTCATTACTGAGAAAGTAGGCATGTACGAATACAAATGTCTGACCATTAGAAGAACCAGTAGCACATATTAATTGGAGATATATAGGAGAGAATAATTTTCCTAATTAGAAAAAACATACAAAAACTCAAGTAGTACTTAAAACTTTCCATTTGACCAGTGTCCTGAAATAGTAAGCCGTTTTACTTTATTTTCTCCATATAACTTTATTTAATCTCTTGTCAGAAGTTACTTGTGATTTTCATGATGGTATCCTTAGAGAAGGCACAATAAATATTGCACAGAAAACTCCCAACAAAAAATGAAGAGGAATGTACTGATTTGAATAATTTAGGAAGAAGAATGAACCTAGATGTTGGATGTGGGTTGAGTATCACAAGGGAAAAAAAAGCTCCAAGAGATCAGAATGAGAGCAGAGATTGGAAGATGAAGTAGGAAGGTGATTAAATATTCTAAAGGATGATTTTTGTACCATCTTGGAATTCAGTTGATATAAATAAATGTGAGAGCCTTCAGTGATTATTATTATCATCATTACTGTACTCATCTAGGAAATTATAGCTTATTTGGCACTTTATTCTTCATATTAATGATGTGAAGTTTCATGACAACCCACTAAGAAAATAAAAATGAAAATAATAAATCAGTCCGCGGCACTTAAAAGCTTAATGAAATCCAAACACTTCCCAATAGAAGATGACTCCGTGACACAGAATTGGCAGCTGTTTCTTGTTAGATCATTAGTTTTTACTGGCTTTTTTCCTGTTTTAAGAAGACATCTGCAGAACTCTCCTTTCTCCCATAATCTGCTTAGATTTATTTAAAGAGACCTGGAGTGGAGTCATCAGTTGGAAAAATAAGAGTAGAAGCATCCTTCAATAGCTTAACTACTCTTTTCCAGTGGGCTTTAAATTCTGGCAGTTTTTATTGAAAATGCAGACTAGGTCCATTGAAGCAACTTTCTTTGCCCAAGAAAATGTGAGAGGAGAAGCTCACCTACCTTAAATTTGTGTCGGGGAGGCATGATCACTTCTGTAATGACAACTTTGCCATACAATAAATGGAGTGAGAAAATGCTCAGGTAATGTCTTGTCCTGGCTGATCTCTTGCAAATGAAAACTTCAAAAGTGCCCCCTGGTACTTCTGAAGTTGGGGATACCTTTAAACAGTGGGCATCTCATCTGCTTGAGGGGATTTCCCTCCACAAGTTGGCCCCTCGGGGGGTCAACACCGACTGAACACTATCCATCATTTTACTGAGCACTCAGAATATGGCGGTGAGCAAGAGAGCCACAGTCCCTCAGTGAACCGGTATTTCAGTAAGATAGCTGAGCAAATTACCATTAAACCAAACAAATGAAACGATATTCAATTATGACAAGTGATATGAGACAGAAAATAATAGGGCCGGTCAGGGAAGGCCCCTCTAAAGAGGTAATATTTAAACTGATCCAAAACAGGAGGTCAGAAACAATGATGGAAAGAGTCCTTCCTGACTTAATGTGAAATCTGTGCAAAGAGGGAAGTGTTAAAATAGAAGGTATTCTTTTTTTTTAGACAAATAATCTGGCATTTATTGATAGATAGAAGAATGGAAATTCAGAGAAATTAAACAATTCCCTCTAGACTGAATAACTAGTAAGATCTCCAGTCTCCTAAGCCAGCTCTGTCTGTTTCCAACATTCTTTTTACAAAGCTACACCCATTTATCCTACTGAACATTCCCCAGCTTTCTAGATTGTATGGACTAGCTCGGGATCACTTAAGATTGAAACTCACCCAGATGCACTCCCTGTCAGCAAAGCAAAAGCTTCCTAATGGCCACTTTGCAGAAGTGCCAGTGTTACCCTTTCCAAGTGACCTGCTGGGGAAGGCTGTCCACCATATGGAACAGGACGTGAGCTTTCTGTGCCTCCAGTGGGACTGGAGAGTTTATGGTATGAAATTTTGCACTTCACAGTCCAAACTCATCGAGTTTGTGATGTGATAATTTGGGGTCATTAAAAGACATTCATGCTAGTGTTTGCCAGACAGGAGGAGGTTGGGGATGGGAGAAATAGGTGAACGGGATTAAGAGGCACAGAATTCCAGTTATAAGTAAGTCATGGGGATGAAAAGTACGGCATAGGGAATACAGCCAATAATACTGTAATAATGTTCTATGATGGCAGATGGTAACTATACTTATGTTGAGCATAGCATAGTGCATGGAATTATTGAATCACTACGTTGTACATTTGAAATGAACATAACACTGTGTGTCGATTATATTTCAATACAAAAAAAAGACATTCACAGGAAGGGCTTCAATAGTTACTGGGTGCTACTATTTTTCCACTCATTAAATAAATTATATGTGTCTGTGTTAATATGGTATATACTTATAAATACATAGCCCTCTCAAAATATAAATATATAAATATAAATTATATTATAAATACATAATATAAAATATTATTTTTATTTGGATCACAAATGCATGTGCTATGTTTAAAGATGATAAATTCAACCATAAAAAAGTCAAAAAATAAGGGACTGAATTCCAATTTATTTCTTAAATCAAAGATTTATTTCTGTTAGCTGAAGATAGGCAAATACTCACAGAGTCTAAAATTATGCCGAATATAGATATTAACTTATAAAATCTTCTCAATAATCCTACACTGTAACATTTAGGATGTCTGTTTCACAGGTGAAAAAACTAAGACTCCATGGGGTTAAGAAACATATTCCACATCAGAGAACTAGGCATTGGCAGTGCTGGAACGGGAAGTCACATTTTGTACCTTACCCTGCTGCTTTCCCAAGGGTTTTCAAAAATATTTTCTTTTTTTAAGAGGAACCAATAAACTGATGATACATGTTCATACTCCCATATTTCAAAGCATAATCTCCTTTCTGGTTCTTACCTTATGGATTATAAATATTTCTGCAGAAGCTGTTCGCAGATTAAAGGAAGGAAGAAATCAGGGGGCGCCTGTGTGGCTCCGTGGGTTAAGCCTTTGCCTTCAGCTCAGGTCATGATCCCAGGGTCCTGGGATTGAGCCCCACATGCTCAGCAGGGAGCCTGCTTCTCTCTCTCTATCTGCCTGTCTCTCTGCCTACTTCTGCCTACTTGTGATTTCAAATAAATAAAATTTATTTTCAAATAAATAAAATTTAAAAAAAAATAAAGGAAGAAATATTTGGATCTTTTATCTAAATTTTTACCCATCCTTTGCAATTAATTGCCTAGGACATGTCAACTTTCCTTCTCTCATCAGTTGAAAGATGTAAAAAAAAAGTCTCTTACTCAATACTTGTGTGGGGGGCATAAGAACAGGTAACCAACTGACATTAGCCTTTCAACCAAATTATTTGAAGGACATGCACCAATATGGATTCTGCCATCAGAAATGCAACACGTTTTGTTATATTTTCAGGATGACAGACCTGAAAAATAGGTAGTTTCTTCTATCTTGATGTTAATCTGTAGCTAGCATTTTGTGTAGCATGTTTAAGAGAGAAGGGTTAGGGGGCATGAGAAAAGGAAAAGATAAGAAGAATTATTTTACAATTTATCACTCTATGAAGTCTGGTGTCTCAAATTTTAAAATACAACAAAAAAGCCCCACTGTTCGTGAATTGCCAAAAATGTATGTTTGTGTTTGTGTGTGTGTGTTTGTGTCTATAGCCACCACCTACAATACTATAGGGTCACAGATTTCCTTGTTTAAAATTGAAATACGCGGGGCACCTGGGTGGCTCAGTGGGTTAAGCCTCTGCCTTCAGCCCAGGTCAGGATTTCAGGGTCCTGGGATCGAGCCCCACATTGGGCTCTCTGCTCAGCAGGGAGCCTGCTACCCCTCTGTCTCTGCCTGCCTCTCTGCCTACTTGTGATCTCTCCCTCTATCAAATAAATAAATAAAATCTTTAAAAAAATTGAAATAAGCCTAGGGATCAGAAAGAAGGGTGCATTCTTCTTTACATTCTGTTCATAATGAGGATATACGTGGGACTGGTCATATCAGAATATGACTATTTTGACACAAGCATTACTACTGTGTTTGGCATTATTGGTCTAGACTAACTGGGATTTAATTGGAAAAAAAAATATGTTCTATTGCTGCATTTTGCACTCATGCATTAACACCTTCCAAGAAGAAGCTTGGAATCCTTACAACCTGCCAACAAATGGATATTTTTAGGGACTCATATTCTCATGCATAAGCTTAGCTGCACCTCTGAAGAAACAACGGGGGTGGAAAACCTAAAAGTACGATTCAATTTTTTATAAAAATGGAGTAGCATTCATCAATGAATGTAATGCAAACCCAAAGACCAGATGTCCTGTCAATTTTAAAAAATGGGTTGGGGGAGATGAATAGGCTTTTTGATATCATTGTGGAGAGAAGTGGTATATGATATGGGTTGTGGCTGGATGAGAAAAGAGATGACCACCTCTGCATCTTTAGGCAGAGCAGAGTATGACACTATCATTGAGTCCCTTGAGTTATTGAGAACAAGAAAACCTATGCTTAAAGCTAAGTGCTTATAGGTCTATGGCAGTCAAAGACAGAAAGAGTTGTAGACATTTATATTTGAAAGGGAGATTGCCCTGTCTTTTCCCTCATCTCTTTCATAGATTCTCCCAAAGGTGCACTTCCAATTTTTCCTTTAGCGGGCTCAGAGATGGTGTTCATCTCTTACAAAGTAGATCTTTCTTTGGTCATACAACAGGTGCTAGAATGTTCTTTTTTTTTTTCTTTAAGATTTTATTTATTTATTTCACAGACAGAAATCACAAGTAGGCAGAGAGGCTGGCAGAAGATTTGAGGGAAGCAGGCTCCCTGCTGAGTAGAGAGCCATTGCTCGATCCCAGGATCCTGAGATCATGACCTGAGCCGAAGGCAGAGACTTAACCCACTGAGCCATACAGGCACCCCTAGAATATTCTTTATTAGTCTGGGTAAAAACATAATATATTCCCTGTTCCTAGTATTGATGTCCACAGTTAAAAAGAAGAGATCTGTATATTCCTCTATAAAACACGATAACTGCTTTAATATTTGAATATAACCATCATATCTTCTTTAATCTTTTCTTCTCCATAGTAGACCATTTCATTTTTTTTCTAACATTCCTCATCTCACATGCTTTTATATCTCTAACAGTCTCTTTTGCCCTCCCTCAAATGTTCCCTAGTTCGTTAGTATGATTCTTTGCACTTGAAATCGAACAATATATTCTAGCTAAGCTCAAGGCTATAAGAGGCAGGGATGCTCACAGTTCTATTTTCCTTTCAAGCTCTATTGGTGACAAAGTTAGAGTTAAACACACTGAATCTGGACCCTTTGACTAAAGATTTAAGGTCTTCAGCTATTAAAGTTTCAGATCCCTGAGATTACTGAAGGGTCACAAGACAGAATGGGGATGCCCAAGATCTTATCCCAGGTTAAAGAAACACCACAGAACTATCCTGAGATGATGGTGGTCTTAGGTAGAGATGAAAAGAATGGTTTTTCTTATAGTCTTATTTAGAGTAGAAATTTATATCTCACACTCTAATAAAAGTTTTTATTTTCCTTTTTTTCAGCTTTAAGGGTTAAAAAATTTCTCCCCAATCTGTATGTAGAAGACACACACATCTTTCAACAAGTAAGCAAATGAAATATACAGACAGGGACTGTTAGCCACCAAAAACTTTTAGACATATAATTATTGAACAAAATGAAAACAATGAACAAAGTATTTTTAGAAACTGTGTAATTCATCTATTTATCTATCTATGTGTGTATGTATGCATATGTGTATATGTATGTGTGTATGTATGCATATCTATATATGTATGCATGTCTTTTTCTTATCAGGAGCACTTGGGCCTTGGTGTACCTTGCCCAGAAATAATAATTAAAAACATATTGGCTACATAAGCTTCTTGCCAAGTTTAAACATGGTGGTATCAGGGGGATTTCATGACCTGTGTAAGGGTCTATCTGAACATACAGAGGAACTAATGCAGACTACAGTGGGACTATCAACTCTCAAATCTAAGACCTATAATTCTACTAACTAAAACCTCCAGGCAGGTCTCCAGTATCAATACTTACATAATTAATTTTTGAAACTCAGTGTTCCTATTTATCTCAGGTTGCCTTCATTTTGTTCATTTCAATCTAATTGTCTGGCCTATGAAAAGTACTTTGACTTTTAATTCCATTACAAGTAGTATTGAATAACTTTTAAGCTTTGAGTTCTCTGAATGTTATTAAGCATGAATACCCATTCAAGGCATCAATAAAATGCTAAACAGAACAAGGTCAAGTATCCTGGGTCACTCCATTAGAACTCTTTTTCTGGCTGACATGTATCTACAACTCCTCCCTTTGTGGTATACAGATTCAAATAAACCTCAATGATATCTGGAGAACAGGCAATAAAGTTGACTTGCTACTGGTCACCTGAGTGTTGACCCAGAGTTTCTTAAGTCCCACTAAGTTAAATCAAGATTTGAGTCAATGGTCACTTGATTTTCAATGAGAGTGTAAGACAATTTAATAAGAAAAGACTAGTCTCCTCAGGGTTCTGGGACAACTGGCCATCTGCATACAAAAGAATGAAGTTGGTCACCTTCATACTATGTAAAAAAATAATAATATGAAATGAATCAGAGCCCTAAATGTAAGAGCTAAATCTATAAAACTGTCAAAAGGAAACATAGGCATAAGTCTTCATGACCTTGGATTAGGTAATGGATTTTTAGAAATGACACAAAGCACAAACAACAAAAGAAAATATTTTTTTAATTGGACTTCATCAAAATTAAAAATTCCAAGGAATTTCAAGAAAGACAAAAGACAGCCTACAGAATGGGAGGAAATTTTTGTGGATCATTTTGCGAAAAGAAATGAAGTACTGATACGCGGTATTACTTGGATGAACTTTGAAAAATTATGCTAAGTGAACGAAACCAGTCACAAAAGACCACCCATTGTATAATTCCAATGACATGAAATATCCAGAAAAGCCAAATCCGTAGAGATAGGAGTAGATTAGTGGTCTCCTGGGTCTGTGGGGAGGGGAGGATGAGAAATGACTGCTAACAGGTATAGGGTTTCTTGTAAGGCTAGTAAAGATATTCTAAAATTGCTGGTGCTGGTGGTTGCACAATTCTGTGAATGTATTAAAAACCACTGAACTGGGGTGCCTGGGTGGCTCAGTGGGTTAAGCCTCTGCCTTCGGCTCGGGTCATGATCCCAGTGTCCTGGGATTGAGTCCCGCATCGGGCTCTTCTGCTCAGCAGGGAGCCTGCTTCCCCCTCTCTCTCTACTTGTGATCTCTGTCTGTCAAATAAATAAATAAAATCTTAAAAGAAAACACTGATCTGCACACGCTAAATAGGTGAATTGTGTGGTATGTGAATTGTATCTCAATATACAATATATAATTAGAATTTAGAATCTGGGGCAGTGTTTTGTTACTGAGAAAAAACAGGATGAATGGGTCCATGGAGTCCCTGACAATCCCTGTATCCAAAGAAGGAATAGAAAAAAGCCATTGGCCAACATCCTTTTTATAATTTTAGAATAGAGAGTTCATAAGCATTTAAGAAAGAAGGTTGCTAAGCATTAGGAGCCACTGTAAGTCTATGCTTTATCAACACCATTTTCCTTTCAACGGTTTTGGCAAGTTGGGAAAGATCTGTAGACATAATGTGCCCTGATTTCACCTAATAGGATTCTAGTGTACTGGAACTATTTTAAAGATGAAGTTTCCTGCTTGAAGAATATCTCCTTCTAGATAATACTTTCATGAATACCAAAAAGGAGCCATGGGTCCTGCTTCATCAGAAGAAACTTTTTATGGCTTCCCTAGTTAATAGGAATATGTGTGGCCCACAAATTGCTGGTGTGAGACTTGGATCAATGTAGGTGGAAGACTTGCATCTCTAACAGATGTTACATTTAGCTTCTGGAGTCATTTAGTAGGTGACATCAGCAGTGATGAATAACATTAAAACAGAACATAAATTTGCCTATGATGAGGCCATTTAATGCTGTTACCAAAACTGCAGTGCCAGAAATCAGCTTCAAGAGACAGAGCACCTCTCTCTCTCCCTCTCTCTCTGTCTCTCTATTCCCATACTCCTGCCTCTCTCTGACTTACTGTATGGATTGAGTGTGAATAAAGGGGGTAGAGATATAGACAAATATGGCTCTCAGCCACAGGTAATAGAGAATCTAGAACGAGGTCTTGGAGCTGGATTGCCCTGGCTTGCTCAGGCCTGTGTTCATCTTTTCCCAACTCTGTGTTCACTGAAGTCATTCTGGCAGCCTGAAATCATCCATGGTGGGAGGATACACTACAAAAAATTGGCAAACGCTACAAAATTGGCCTTTATTTCCCCAGGAGAGCCTGTTGTTAAGCACTTACCAGCATAGCTCTGGCAAGTCTCTCAGTGCTGGTCAACTAATCGTGGTGTGGAACAACAGGACACATTGTCTCTGAATGTCAACAGCATGCAAGTCACAGCACAAAGACCCCAAGATGAGAACTGTGGTGATACACACTACGGGAAGCAACACCCACATCCACCGTGAAGAACAATGCTGACCTAGAGACAAGGTTAAAAGAAAATGTAGCAGGACTTTTAATTAAGCAGTAACAACATTCAATTTAGATGCAAAATACATATTCTGGTGAAATGGTTTAGTTTTTGACACATAATTGTAAGAAACATTGTATTTGTTAAGTGTTCTAAATTTCTTGATTCCTTAGGAACAACTTACGTAGTTACACAATTCAAGAATACATTTACCTACATTCCTTGGAGTTTTTTTTTCTGCCTCTGACTCACACAGTGGCAGGCATGGCATCAAGGACAATGTCCCTCAATAAGAGAACTTTTCTCATAAAGCATGAGTAAATGGGTGACACAATGTTTGTATTCATAGGAATGGTTAGAATAGAAATGTAAAGTAAATATACTCAAAATAGATTCTTGGGAAGACTGAAAATGAAATTAGGTGGGCATATGCTCATACCTATGTACACTGTAGCCAAGAATTCCAATGGAAAAACCAACATCAGTAGAATTGGATTTTGTTCCCCCAAATGCAGTCAGAAACAGCATGATCTGCTTTCTATGGAAGCATCTAGAGCCTCTCTTATGGAAAGGCAACATCTGTTTTAAGAAGTTCTTTGAAGAAAAACTATATAAACATGTGGGAACGGCGTGTTATATACACTCCCTTGCTTAAAGAGTTGCCAGAGGAAGTAGGGAATCGAGCCCCCAAGACAGAGCCCATTTAGCTACCTTGGCTGAGGCAGAAACACCAATTTCAGCCTCTCTGATGTTTAACACATCAAGAGAATGGAAGGAAATAAGGTTATGGCTGGAATCAATCTTGCCACTTTCCTGGCATGATATCAAAGGTTGCCTAGGTATAACTTTGTAAATGAAAAATTAAAATTTAGGGGAAGAATTTGGGAGGAAGGATTTAAAAATTTAGTTGAATCTTCTGTACACAAACCAGTCTTCATAATTAGCCAAAAAGAAAATTTATCAAGTACAATATAACATCAAATCTGAGGCCAGGGTTTCTCAATCTGGGATCCTTGGATACAATTCAGAGAGTCTGTGAACTTGGATTTAAAAAAAAAGAAAGATATCTTTATTTTCACTACCCTCAAACTGAAAGTTACCATTGCCTTCAATTATGAATGTAAGCAACAAACCATAGTGACTCTTCCTGTGGCTCATCAGTAACAGAAATCATAGATACTCTTTTTTTTTTTTTTAAGATTTTATTTTTTTATCTATTTGACACAGAGAGAGGGGGAGAGAGAGAAAGCAAGCACAGGCAGAGGCAGAGGGAGAAGCAGGCTCCCTGCCGAGCAAGGAGCCCGATGTGGGACTCGATCCCAGGACGCTGGGATCATGACCTGAGCCGAAGGCAGCCGCTTAACCAACTGAGCCACCCAGGCATTCCCATAGATACTCTTTTATCACATTGCAGCAGTTACAGAACTCTCCATATACCACTTACTCTCATGCCATTTTGAAATTGCGATAATGATTCTACTTGCCACTATGTCTTATGACTTCAGTGTTGATGCAGTCTACACATATAGGGCTACATCAAAAATTGTGTGTTGATCTCCCTGATATGAGGAAGTGGAGATGCAACGGGGGTGGGGGTTAAGGTGGTAGGAAAAGAAAAAATGAAACAAGATGGGATCAGGAGGGAGACAAACCAAAAGAGACTCTTAATGTCATAAAACAAACTGAGGGAGGTGGGGGGAGGGGGAGGAGGGGGGTTGGGAGAGGGTGGTGGGGTTACATTATATGTTTAAATAAAAAAGCTTAAATTAAAAAAAAAAAGAATTTAAACCAAGATATGGTCACAAATGTATGCTAATATATAAATAAAGAATGTTCATTAAAAAAAATTGTGTGTTTTAATGGTTTGAAAATTATACTTCAATATAATTGGTTTCCTTTGTGATTACATGTAATTGTTTCTGTTTTATTTTAAGCATTTTGAAACATCATCTGGAGAAAGAGTCCATAGGCTCCATTAGGTGGCTTAAGGCGTCAGTAGCTTGTAAGTTAAGAACCACTGTAGGCAGAAGTCAAGAGTTATGGGGCAAAAGGTCTTTCCTGAAAGCCATCCTTCCTGTGTGTTAGAAGGGGGAAAAAGGAGGGTCCTGATACAGCTGTTCAATTATGATCTTCATTTAAAGTCTGAAGACAAAGATGGTTTAATATTTCCACACTTACAAAGAAAAAAAAAAACGAAATAAAAAGAACAAGACTCTAAATCTGCAAGGAAGTGAGAGGTAGGGAGAATTACAGTAAGACCACTTAGAAGTGTGAAACCCTTCCTTTTAGGTCTGATCAGATAATCCTGGGTCACAGAGTTCATGTTTGAGATGGAACTGAGGACAGTGAAACATGTGAAGGCCAAAGCTGTGAGCAAGAAGCCAGGACAACTCTGACATTCGTTACCTTCCTGTGTGATCTTGGACAAGTGACACAATCTTTGGTGATTCAACTTCTCCATTTTCTTGGCCCCATGTTCCATTCAGCTGGCTATGCAGAGGTCCCAAGATAAACAGCTTGCTGAAAGAGAGAGAGCACTGATGATTTTTTTTAAAGGAAAGACAATGCCAAGGATCTGCTTCCAGGCCTCCCATGATGGCTCCATTCCTACCTTTGTTCCCACCCTTTGTCTTGTCTGTATTCCTGGTTTCACTCCCAGCTTGACTTTCCATTTGTTCTTGGCTCACTGTCTGTAGCAGTCAGAGAACATAGCTCTATCTCAAAGGCCATCCCATTGCAGCACCAAAGAAGGGACATATGTCTTCATTGCCATTTCATCCTTGCACATTGTTTTTCTCCCTGACACTTTCCTCTCCCTCCCAACAAAACCTACAGTCAGACCATCCAGTGACACTGACATGCAGCTCTGTGTTTCTAAACTTTCAAAACATAAGAACTCTCTCTAAAAGTAAAAAAATTCTCACTTCCTTCCATATAAGTAGATGTCAATTACCAGTGCAAAGGAGTTTTGACTTTATAACACTAAAATCCTACATGACTGCAGAAATAAGAATTCTCTTGGGTCTGCAGACCTCTAAGAAACACCAGTATACAGGCTTCATCACAGCTTTAAGTGTTCATCTTTCAAGGTATTTGATTTTGACAAAAATCAAAGTTTTAAGCAAACTGGGTGAAGCTCAGGTGATGAGATTTCAGGCATAAGGAACTGGACAGGAAGAAGTAAAGGCAAACTGAATTCTTTTGGACAATCCTAAATTATGTGACATTGTTAATCACTGATTGTCTTTACTCCTAATGGCCTTGGTGAACTTTCTGGCTAAAGCAATTCAGGTAACCTTTTCACCATGTTGAACTGAAAGAGACCAGAAGCCTCCTTACCTGCCCCAAGGTCAGAACAAATTACATCTGTTCTCTCAAGGAAAGAGCAAATGTAGTTTTGATTGTCAAAATCCCTGTTGTGCAAATCTGACATTTAAATGGTTTTTAAAGATAATATTCAGTTTAGCCATTGAATCTTGGGAATAACCCCTGACATTATTAACCAGAAATCAATCTTGTCAATCAATTAACTGTCCACATTTAAATAATTGGCTTGGAGATTTTTCCTTGAATAATCCAGCCCATGATATTTTCCAATGTGCATTGGAGCAGAGCTGAAATGTTTTGTTTTTTTTTTATAAGCCTGCTTCCCTTACATTTACATTTACTTTCCATTTTTAGGCATAAAGCCAATTTTCCCCCATCAAACTGATTTTTATTAATTGGATTTCCACCTGTGTGTCAGAGGAAAATGTAAATTTGAACACAGTAGTAAATCCCTTCCAATCAGAGCAAAGGGAAGAAAGAGAGGCCAGAATCAGAAAAACGAGAGTTTACTAAGGTAAGACTTCTGTTTTCGCCATAATGATTTCTGAACCTGGCTATCTGGGACCCAGGCTGACCTAACAACCACATTGATAGGATCTATGCATTCACACCCAGCTATACTTCTCTTCTAACCCTGCCCCATGCTCTATTTTATGAGGAAAGGAAAGTTTTCTGCATTCAGGTAAATAAAAATACCTGGTGGCCAAGACATTGCCTTTTTTTTTTAATGCCACTCACTAGCAGATGGACATAAATCAATGGGGATGAAAAAAGAGACCATGAAGTAGGCCTGCATGGCTTTTAAGGTCCTCAGTTGCACCTCCTATTCACAAGCCAGAGTAAGAGCCTATCTCCCACGTGTTCTACTGAAAGGACAGCTAGTTATGGCCCCATCCCCACCACCAACTCACCAAACAGTAGAGACTTCTGAGGGGTTAGGCCAACAGTGCTGAGCCCAAGGTGCGCAAGTCATGGATAACTTGGATAACTTGACTTTGAACCAATCAGAAATGCAGAGCCCTCTTGGCAAGCCATAGGTGAGTGTGCTTTCCGTTACTGAAAAATCTACTACCCCTTGGTATCAAGATGAAGTTGAAGTCAGAGTTTGGGCATCAACAGGCACATGACCACATTCCTTGGAATGTTTGCTCTTGGGCCAGAATCAATTCACTTTTGAAACCCAGTTATTTTGGGACAAAGGAATCTTTTTGTGATCTGGAAATGTTTGGGATTCCATCAACTCCTTCCCTAACAAAATGCAATAACCTACATTCACACATTTTTTTTCTCTCCAAGCACGTGAAAGGTAAAACATTTTCTTTGACCACTAATCACTTACTTATAAATAGTGTGTTTAATGGGAACTTGAATTTGCCTATTCTGTATTCATTCAGCTTGGTTGCTCTGAACGCACAGAACAGATGTTACGAGGGTCATAACATCAAAGAAACATTTGTACTCGTGAATTTGTTAGGCTTAAATCAAGTTGGACCAACGGTAAGCTGACTACAAACCTTGTTTCAGCAGACTTTTTATTTTTTTAATAAAATCACATTCCCCTCCCACATTCTCAACTGTGCCACCAAGTACATATGCATGGTAAGAATTGATACCAGGAAAAAGAAAGAAAAGTCTCAGTAGATGGTTCAAGCTCAATAACATAAGAAAAGATTTTCCTCAAACAAGCATGGTTAGTACCGAACCCCATAGACCCTGTTTTCTCAGTATGTGCACACCTATACTAAAGTTTAACTTATAAACTGGGCACAGGAAGAGATTAACAACAATAATTAATTTAGTTTCATATACTAAACAACCATAGGTAATTAAGTATATTTCTAGATTTTCCATCTTGTTCCACTGGTATATCCAATGACTTTGAGTTTGATTTCTCTCTTCTCTAACTTCCTTTCTGTTACAAGAACTGAAGATTCACAATATTTTAATGTGGAGAGTTTTAGGGGAAAAAAAGAAGTCATTACCATCCATATGCTAAGTAACTCCTCCATCCATACAAATTTTGCTATTGAAAGCAAAGGTGATTTTTCAGCATGGAATCATCCTCATTTAAAACCTTAGATCTGTTGCTAAATTATACTATCCCTGAAATTTTCTCCTATATAAATAAGAACCCAAGAAAAGAAATGAAGTTCCAATCAGAATTACTCTTCACAACAAAACTCTTTTGGAAGTAAAAGTCCATTTACTTTTATCTGAGTCTTATAGAAGTATTTTTAAGAGTCCAAATCAAGGGATGCCTGGGTGGCTCAGTTGGTTAAGCAGCTGGCCTTTGGCTCAGGTCATGATCCCAGCATCCTGGGATCAAGTCCCATGTTGGGCTCCTTGCTCAGCAGGGAGCCTGCTTCTCCCTCTGCCTGCTCCTCTGCCTGCTCCTCTGCCTGTCCCTCTGCCTGCCCCTCTGTCTGCCTGTGCTTGTTCGCTCTCTCTCTGATAGATAAATAAATAAAATCTAAAAAAAACAAGAGTCCGAATCAAGTTATTTTTATTTTTATTTTTATTTTTGCCCACCTTGAAACTAGTCCAAAAGTTCTAACTAGTCTTTCTGGAAAGACCAACTCAAATAGGCTCAAAAACTTTTATACTTTATCTAGAGGGGGGAAGATTTGCTTCCTAAATATCAGTACTTCAAGACAAAAGACTCACCTTATTCATGTATTTCAGCTAAAAGGATTTGTCAGTTCTCAGAATTTGAAGTTAACATGTTTTTGGAGTGCTGTGTGGCTCAATTAGTGTTCACAATAGTTTTATACTCAGAGAAGTGGAGAGGTAAGATGGAGAATCTGGGTCAAAGAAAACAACAAACAACATTACATTAAATCAAGTATAAGGAATCGTTTTAAATAATATTCTCCGAGTGTCCACAGCCAGATATTTCTCGGTAGAAAAATGTCATAAAAATGGACATGAGATTCTTGGATGGTCATTTATGAAGGATTTCTTTCAGCAACTTCCAAGTTTGTCTTTGGAGTAACTATCCTCTCAACCAGGCAAATTACACACAATGAAAAGAAGAGATCTTGGACCATCTTGTATGCAACTGAGAGGCAGAGGGAATGTTTTCAGGCAGCACTCATAATTTTTCCTTGACTGCTAATATCTGCTTGCTAAACCTTATACACATCCCCAGGGGGCTGGGGTCTGTAAACATTACTTGATGATGACATGCTGAATAATATGAAAATGTGTCTCTCATCCACACCCAAAACCCTCCAAAGAACATTTCATATTTTCAGACTGTGGTCAGCATGCTTTTGGGGGATTATATGTAGTTCTTTAACGGAAAGTAAAAAGGGTTCTTTATTAAAAATGATTTTCTGGGCTATCCTTGCAGGAAACAAGATGGCCATAAACCACATGGTCAAGTTTGAAGTCAAATGGTATAGTAATTGTGGTTGTTTCTCACATGTCTGATAGGAAATGTCACAAATTCTAAGGACAAATTATTTACTGGAATAAGCATGTAAGTAGCCAGATATGTATTTCTTAGCCTTTGTAGACCTAAAAACTTCAAACACTTTTAGGAGTCAAAAATAAAACTAACTTTTCTATCAGTTCTTAATAATCTATAACACTTGTTCATCTTTTTAGCAACACAATATAGAGTTTGATAATGAGAAAAAAAGATGCAATACTTCTTAGAGAGTGAAGTTTAAATGCATCTGAAATAAAAATTGTTAGTTTGACAGCTTCAGTAGTTTTCTGTTGAAAGAAATCAATAGGACTGCTTCAAGGAGAGGATATATGATAGAAAAAGAAAACGCACTTGACCTCAAAAGAGCCTCTCTTTATAATAAAATAATAAAAGCCATTGAAACTAATGAGAATTATGTACATAATAAGCATCTTCAGTGTTAAACTGTGGGTAGATCTACTCCCAACCCAAATAACAAATAAAACAGTGAGGCAACATTTTATAAAAAGGGAGAAAAATGAGGAAAGAAAAGGGAAGAAAACTTTGATGTCATAAAAAGAAGTTGTCTACATTGATTCCTTTATTGTCTGGTTCTTGTTTCTTTGGTCACTATGGATAGATGGACATAATGACAAACAGGAAAACTGACCCAACACTTGGACATAAATCACAGGAAGATAGCCACCAAATGATGATAGAAGAACGAAGTTATCAATTAAATAGAAATGATAATGAAGTTCCTTGGTCCTTTTGCATTAACTTATTAAATGATATAAAATTAATTAAGGGGTATTTACGAAGTCATATTGCCTTAAGTCATCACTTTTTTTTTCAAAAAACTGTTTTTTGGGGCACCTGGGTGGCTCAGTAGGTTAAGCCTCTGCCTTTGGCTCAGGTCATGATCTCAGGGTCCTGGGATGTAGGCCTGCATCGGGCTCTCTGCTCAGCAGGCTGCTTCCCCCTTTCTCTGCCTACTGCTCTGCCTACTTGTGATCTCTCTGTCTGTCTGTCAAATTAATAAATAAAATCTTTTAAAAAATCGTTTTTATTTTTGCCTAACCAGAATGAAGCTCATCAAAACCAAAATCACAATAATTTCAAGAAAAGCTCTTCTAGTTACAGATTCTTTAAAAAAAATTGCAGAGGTCTTTGCTGAAGTAGGAAACCTTCACACTGGAATATATGCTAATGAGAGCAAAGGCCTTACTTTGCTCACTGCTGTATCGTGGCACCTAGAACAGTTTTTAATAAATACAAAACATTCTTGGCAGTCTCCCTTGCACAGAAGTAATAAAGAGCAAAACAGTACCTGTTTCCCCAACTACCATTAAATTAATTCTTATTATTAGAAAGAAACTGTGTTCATTGGCTGGAAGAAATTGGAATGCTGTTAAGGAATTCGGAAGATGGTGTTGGTTAAATGCTAGTGGACACTTAATTAAACTACTGAATATCTTCTGGCGGCTCAGGTGTGAACGAGTGAGTCTGGGTTCTCTCTTGCCACCAATTATCTATAGATCAGAGCCAGCTTCCAGGGCAGGCACCCTGCACAGCTTCACCAAGCCCTATCCTTAGAAGACTCCATGTCTTGGGGCACCTGGGTGGCTCAGTGGGTTAAAGCCTTTGCCTTTGGCTCAGGTCATGATCCCGGGGTCCTGGGATTAAGCCCCACATCTGGTTCTCTGCTCCTTGGGGAGCCTGCTTTCTCCTCTCTCTCTGCCTACTTGTAATCTCTGTCAAATAAGTAAATAAAATATTAAAAAAAAAAAAAAGACTCCATGCCTCATCGAATGCTCTGCTGTCACCTTGCAGAAATTCCTTACAGAAGAACAAGGAGACCTGCACTACTTTATGATACTGGGTCCTGAAAATTAGACAGCCAGTCCTGCTGTACAGAGTTTCTACAAAGCTTGAGTCAGCAAGAGAAGGACGCTGTGTGAATGACTGACAGTCCAACACACAGAAGACAGTTTAGGAGGAATTCAGTAAAAGCCCTAATATTTTGAAGAGTTCATAATAATATTAGCCTGTCTTGTTTCTTTACATTTTCATCGTCCTCTCAAAAACCTTTATCTAAGGACTTGAGCTATCACGGTGCATTTATTGGTCATTTTTGTGGCTGACAAAGATGACAAATGACAAATGACAAAAATCATCATTGAATTCCAAAGTCCCAATAGTCTGTTAGCAGGGCAAGTTTTTCTCTCGCAGTTCTCCAGAACCACTCACCCACCCCACTAAACATTTTAAAAGATTTTAATTTCACTTGGTAGGTCACTCTTTGTAATGCAGAAATCATAGTACTCAAGGGAACTGTAAAGTCAGCTTCTTTAAAAAAATGAAAGTCACATACTGGGGATTTACAAGTCTCTAAAGTCTGAAGGCTGCAGTAGAACTCTTGTAGACATTCCAGACACACTGCCAACACTTGTATTATACTTCCTGTGTACTGCATGGTTCACGGGAAATGTCCTTCAATACATTAAGGCACGCTATTTGCCATGACTTGAGTTCTTTACACTTAAGATTTTATCACTGAAAGAATATTACCACCTCTTACATTTAAATCTCAAAGACATTTACAAGGCAGTAGTTTGGAGTTAAATCTACATCTTCACTCTTCTGTCACAAGATATAAGGTTGGGCTAATCTATTTTGGACTGTAGTGAAAGGGCACACATCATAGTTAAACTCACTCACTGGGTCATGAGTATATTTCAAGCAAATTACAAATCATGTTTAATATCATCATCATTTGCATAATATGTTTGCAAACCTAAAACTGTCCCAGAAAGAAGAATATCCCTAAGACTATCCTAAAAATATAATAGTTTAATTAAAACTAGAACCAGATATATTTGGGGAAAAGTAGATTTCAGAAGTAATTTCATCAAATCCATAAACAGGCCTTGGATTTGGGTTGGGAGGTGGTTGTCTTGGGACAGACATTTCCCATCTGCTCCAGTAGGAAAACTCTGCTTTTGCTGTTTCCTTGATCATAATCTGCAATCTTTATTGTTAACTTAATTCCTGCAAGTTGAGGGAAACTTCTATGCCCATACTGTGTTAGAGCCTTCACATATACATTTTAATTCCTATGATATTTTGGAGAACGCTTATTCGTTCAAGCCCATGTCTCACCTCTGCCTGGAGTCTATAATTGGACCTCGTTTTCACACCTCTCCACTTTCCATTCTCCAGTCGTCTCAGCACATCTCAAGACTGTTGCCTGCAGGAGCCACACTGCCACTTCTCTGACTTGTCAAGGGCTGCCCTGTCTGGAGGCCCCCCATTCCTCCTCTTAGGTATCCAAGTTCTTCTCTCTGGGCACCTTGGTTTGTCTTTCATCTTCCATGAATACTGTCCACATTTATATTCTTACTATGAATTCTTTGTGTAACACTTTCTTGGGAGAAGGGTGAGAGCATGGCAGATGAAATATACTTTTGAAACAAGGAAAAGAGCTAGAAGTGTGTGTCAGGCAAAGGAAGGAATGGGCTGGTGTGGTTTGATTACAAAGTGAAGGTTGAGGGGCACTTGGGTGGCTCAGTTGGTTAAGCTTAAGTGTCTGACTCTTGACTTTGGCTCATGTCTGGATCTCTGGGTTGTGGGATCGAACCCTGAGTCGGGCTCTGCACTCAGCCAGGAGTCTTCTTCCTCCTTTTCCCTTGCCCTATACCACTCACACTCACACACTCTCTCTAAATCAATAAATAAATCTATTTTTTTTTAAAGTGGAGGTTGAGAAATAGGGGCAGCACAAGCCAAAAGAAGTGTTAGGCTCATATTATTAAGACTATAGAGTCTAATTCTTCTTATTGGCAGTACTAGTCAGTGAAAGACTTATAGCATGGGAGGGGCCTCATCAGATTTGTGCTTCAGACAGGTTACTCTGGTGGCAGTAGGTAGAGGATGGATTGGATGGTGAAGAGGTTAACAAAGAGAAGGAGAATATATCACAGAAGGACACCAGCTAAGTCAAGAGTTTTAGTAAGACACAGCAGGGGGGAATGGCCATGTGAAGTAGGGGATATGGAGAAAGAACATTCCAGGCAGAAGGAACAGCAGTACAAATGCTTTGGGGTGCCATATGGGAAGAATGGTAAGGAATCCAGTGTGACTGAGTCAGTGAGAATGAAAGGGAGAGTGGTGGGAGATGAAGACAGGGAGATTGAATGGCCAGGACCAAAGTAGGCAGGACCATGTAAATCTCCATAAGGATTTTGGATTTTGCTTCTGTGTGTTTGAAGAAGCCATTGGAGGGTTTGGGACAATGGACCGAAGTATTTATATTTAAGGTTTTAGAAGCATCACTGTCACTGCTGTGTAGACAATTAGCTACAGGCAGGGGAGGCAGGGAGACAGTTAGGGCTATGGCAGTATTACATATGGAACATCAGAACTGGTGGCTTGGACATAGGTATAGCAGTGGAGGTCATAGGAAGAGCTGAGTGACAGAATTTGGTGACAGGATAGGAAATGTTGGCTGTGGAGTGTGGAGGAGAAGGAATCAAGGATAACCTCAAGAGTGGGCAATTATCATTGGCAGTAGATAAGGCTCTGATGAAAACACAGAAAACAGTGTGACAGCAACACATGAGATGTAACTTGTATTGATGGATGTTCAGTAACTGCCAGGAAACTGAATAAATGAAAGCTACTAGCTGGTTGTCATTTCTACCTAATTGTAAGACTATGCCTCACACTATTTTTTTAATTTAATTTAATTTCAGTGTTCCAAAATTCATTGTTCATGCACCACACTCAGTGCTCCATTCAATACGTGCCCTCCACAATACCCACCACCAGGCTCACCCAACCCCACTCTGCCTCCCCTCCAAAACCCTCAGTTCATTTCTCAGACTATTGAAGGAATGAATGAATCTTTCTTTCTTCAAAAATGGCCACAGCACCCACTTTTCCCTGCCTCAAATTCCCTGAGGATCATATATCTTCTGATCCTTGAAACAGCAGCCCCAAACCCCCTCTCCTCACTCATTGCCTGGTGCAGAATCTGGGATGATTGACTCTAATTTGCTGTATCTATGATTGGGCTTTGAAATATTATTTCCTTCTGGATTGCCCTACATTCTAACCAGAATAAGCTGTGTTGTCAAGCTGTTTTTAAACTTAATTTTCTTAAAATAAAAGGGTGCATATGTATTTTTAAAAGGACTGGTCATGTTTTAGTTTTATATTAAGTCACACACATGGATTTCAGTGAAAAATTGTTTCCTCAAAGTTACAGAAAGAGCCTTTGTCACAAGTTTAAATTGGAACTTTTTTTTTCCCTAGCAGATGAGAGCTCTGTGTTGCAGCCAGTATCCAGCTGTACAAGTTTTCAACAGCTGGAATTATAATAAGCTTCATTCTATGAAAATGAGCTCATTATTCTTTAGTTTGTGCTGATGCTCAATGAATCCATAAAGGGCTTCTCCAGGTTTGAGGAGAATTTCATGAAAGAGCATAAAGAATGTTTAAAACAAAATTTTAGGTCTGGCAATATTAAAATGAGAGTACCTTTTTGCTCCGCCTCAATTTTGAAGTCCAGGGCAAATGAAAATGTTAGTATGTATATGCTAAAGAAATACTCAGCTACATTTAGTATATTAAATATGCAACACTGAGGGCGCGTGGGTGGCTCAGTTGGTTAGGCGACTGCCTTCAGCTCAGGTCATGATCCTGGAGTCCCAGGATTGAGTCCCACATCGGGCTCCCAGCTCCATGGGGAGTCTGCTTCTCCCTCTGACCTTCTCCTCACTCATGCTCTCTCTCACTGTCTCTCTCTCAAATAAATAAATAAATAAAATATTTAAAATAAATAAATAAATAAATAAATATGCAACACTGAAGTTAATGTTTTAGCCAATATTATATTAAAGCCAATATTAAAATAATAAAATAAATCATGAAGGTTAATAATTATAGGTTATGTTTTTATCACAGCAGTTATATTTTTAAGCTCGCCAGTCACTATGTGATGCATTACCTCATCCTCTGAAACATGTATCTTAAATCATGCAGAAAAATGAAAAACTAATACAATTAGTTTTAGGGTTTGGGATTTTTTTTGCTTTCATTCAGATGCTAATATTTCTGTGATGTGATCATATCCCATCCTCAGGGTTGATTTGATTTTGTCTTCAGATGAAGTTACTGAGAACTTAAATTATAATCAAGTAACTTAAATATGTAAAGCTACTGGAAGAAAAAAAAAAGCCCTGGTATTAAAAATGTATTAGAAGCAGGAACAAAGAGTGAAAGATCAATTTTTGGTCTGAATTTAAGTATGTCTCAATATTTTTGGTTGAATATTTGAGTCATTTAGGAAATAAGAGGGAATTAAAGAGTAAACTTACTAGGTCCTATGATTTAAAACTATCCAATTCTCAGTCAAAACATTTTCAATATTCCATTTTTGTATTCCTTTGATGTGAATGCCAAAAAGCCTCACTGGAGAGACGGAGGACAGAGGACCCATAATTAAAACAATAATGGCTATGAAATTCAACTTCTAGAGTATTTTTAGTGTGAACTTCTCGCTGTGAAAATCGCAGAAAATCACAAATAACTCAGTTGGATTTTGATCAGCTGGGAGTGTTCTAATCAGCTCAAACTGATCCCTTCGACCAAAGTCCAAAGCTTCGATTCACTATTAAATCACTGAATGCAGATCTATTCACCTGAGGATGTAACCTTGAAATGAATGCACTTTTGTAAATGCCACTTAACAGGATCCCTCTACAAGCCACAGGGAGATGCCACACTGGTCTTCTTGTTAGATTTTCCCAACACTGATTTCCTCAGAGGGAAGGGAAGAGTGCTGTCTGGCATCAAAACCAAAGAAATTCCTGGGGTTTTAATTCCAAGCTCTACCTCTGACCACATTCAACCTGTAAATTTCCTCTGTGAAAGATTTCATAACGTGGAATAATGTCTTCCCTTGTGTGCACCTCGCAGAGTATAAAGTCCCTCTGTAACAGGATAGCATCTTAGGATATGTGAAGGAAGGAGATTCTTAAACAATTTTGAGTGCCACGACTAATTGGCCAGCCCCATCCCCGAGGAAAGATGTTATTGACATTATGTCTTAGATCTAGTTTACGTGTTTCAGAAATGACTCCTGTTCTGGAATATTTTGTTCTGATTCTGGCACCTGGATGCTATGTGATTCAAAGAAAGAGCCTTATTATTACCTTATTTTATTCTCAATTTATTAAAACATCAGACATTGTGAAGTAAACTAAAATTTAGGCACCCTTAGAGCAAGCAGGCCATAAGAACCCTGAGCTATACGGGCAATACTCACGGTTGTTATGTTGCCTATAATGGTAACTGCCAGATACTTAGGGGAGGTAGCAGAAATCCTCAGACACAGAAAGCCTTTGTAACATTACCTGCACTAATTTAGATTATGATAACACAGCAGAAATGTCTTGCTAATGACCACCTGCTGACATGCTAGCTTGCTGGTCAAACAATATCTTTTTTTTGGCCTGCATGCAGTCATTTAGAGAAAAGATTATAGAAAATCCATTAGTGTTTGGTCCAAAAGAAATCTTTCTGTTGGGAATGTGAAACATATTCATTTTTCAAAATACTGTATATTATTTGTACAATCTCCTCTGAGAACTCGGAATCCTGAATCAGCTTGGAAAGATGCTCAGAGCCATAGAATTCCCAGCTAATGGTTTGAGGTTCTCACCTTTATTCCCTGAACTTGTTCTGTAATCTGTCCTAATGTGTGAAGTGTACAAGACATGGGGAAGAAACCCACAACCTCATTCCAAAAACAAGATTCAATCCCTTCATTAATAAATAGTAATTATTAATTAAATCTATCTTTACTGGGAAGTTACCAAATGCCATCAACTTTACTAGGCATTTAAAATATAGATTTGAATCACACATAATCACAGCTGTTATGGAGCTTAGGGTTTAATGGGAGATGATATATAATACTAGTTATTAGCATGTTACATGTCATGATGGAGACAGACAGGGGCTATGGGACAATGGAACGGGCTAGGAGACCTAAACTAGCATATGTCTCGAGGACTCCACTAGGAAAGAGCCCAAGTGAGGGCAAAAGTTCAAATTAATCGGGGGAAAGTGTTGAGAAAGAGAGATGGGGGGGAGGGGGTGTAGGATGATGCCAGAAGAAGAGGAAGGGGCCATAGAAGGAATTTAAGGGTTTAAATATACATATAAATATATATATCATATGAAATTACATATAAATATACACATTAATATATACATATGCATATATCATAATTATATATAAATATATACATTAATATGTAAATATATTCTAGAATCTATATATAGAATGAATATATATATATAATATAATCACACAGCAAGGGGAAATATAGGTAAGGGGGATGAAGTTAATTAGATATGGAATGTTAGTGAGAAGATCACTGAAAAGTCTCAATGAGAAATGCTCCTGGCTTAGTCTAGATGCATAAAATTCCATCCCAAGATGGTTGAAAAGGTTTGATTTTTCTCTGAGATAAGTGAGAGGTTAGGGACACTGAGTAGAAGTGAATCAGGAAGGAAACAGAAAGAGCCATCTGTAAGCAAATCCCCAACAATTGCAGGTTGGGGTATTAAGAATAAAACTTGCATCTTTTTCAGTTTTGGCTCAAGTTGGCACTGTTATGAACTGCCCTCCTGAAAGAAGAGGAACTTGCTATCTTGACAAAAATTTCAGCTGACAGTTTTGATTAAAGAAAGCAGCATTTATTTTGATTGAACAACTTTTTGTTTTATTTCAGTCTTGTCTTTGATCTGACTTCTGTCAGAACCTTTCTTTTACAGGAGGCCCTGAATATTACAGGAGGTAACATTTGTAATTTGAAACAAAGTGGTCTAGTTTGGGCTAGTCATTACTTCTGAGTAGCTCTCCAAAAGAGGGATGCCTCTATAGTAAATACTCCTTCCTTGCAGAGCTCTCAACCAGGCAGCATCCAACCAATATCTCCTAATGCCACTTGTAACTTATGTTTACATCAAAGCTATGGGCGATCAAAATGATTCACAGATATGAAACAAATCCACTGGAATACAAGGGGTTTAAAAATTTTTTTTCTCCCCACTGTGTGCTCCAGAACCTAGAACCTAAACACTCAACAGTCATTGGAATAACGAGAAAACAAATGTTGACTAAGAAATGTTGACATAATTTCAAAGACTTCATCTTTTGCCCAATATCCAAGGCTTACTGAATGAAGAAAGTACATTCTTTTTACTTATTTACTTATTTAGACCCTCCTCAGCATAGTCCCATTTCCTATGTTTTTGCTCTAGTCAACATACACAACCTACACAATTCCTGACTCTACTCCTACAAAATGGTTGTAGGTTTTTGTTTGTGTACCTTTTCTTCTTTTGTTCCTCAGCATGGAGTTGTGCTTTTCATCTCACACCTGTCACCCCGTCTTCTACCATCAGTATGCTCATTACACTTTCAGGACTAGCTCAGAGACCAGTGCATTCAGGAAGCTTTTCTGAAGAGTGTCTCAGTGTATCTAGATATACTCACTCCTCCTCTTAAAAACCCAAGGCACTTTGTCTCTCACTGTGTCTCCTTTAGTCTGCCTTTCCTTAAAAATAATTTATGTACTTATTC
>ML108134.1:18554-47924 GCA_003697995.1 Taxidea taxus jeffersonii | reverse complement strand
AATGAATTAACAAGGGAAAACCAGACTATTAGACACAGAGAACAAATGAGCATTTGTCAGGGGAATGAGGAGTTGGGCAAAATAGGTGAAGGGGATTAAGAGGTACAAACTTCCAGTTATAAAATAAGTCACAGAGGTGAAAAGCACAGTGTAGGAAATATAGTCAATACTATTGTAATAACATATGGTGATAGATGCCAACCACACTTAACCAGTGGTGAGCATTAGAATTGTCAGATCACTATGTTGTATACCTTAAAGCTGTTTTAACATTGTATATCAACTAGACTTGGGTAAAAATAAAATAAGTAAATGAAAAGAAAGATGGGTTATCAAGTAAGGAGATGAAGAAACTTTCTTCACAGTTTTTCTTTCCTATCTCCTTTTAGTAATGAGTATATTGATCTTCTTTTATAAACAAGGGTATATGGAAGGAATAAAAATACTAGGGACAGTGTGATCGTAGGTGTTGCAAAGCTTAAGTAAACCTCTGGCTCACAGTTGAGTTCCTAATTATTTCAGGATCAAGTAGAAAGTTGTTTTCTGTGCACATTCCTTGGTAATCATTTTGTTCTCTTTCTCCCTATCTCCTCACTAACAAATGCTGTCATATACTTATAGTGACCCCTTTTTATAAGACAAAGCCTTTTTGCTTTAAATCTGACCAAAACTTAAATGCTCATATAACTTCCCTGTATCTTTAATAGTTTAATTTCAAAATATTCAGAGAAAAGGGGAGAGTTGTGTTAATAAACATAGTGTTATTTCTATAAAATCAGGTAAAAATAGATTATTGTCTCATAAGAAATGATGTGATTTATTAGATGAACTACATTAGATTTTCTCATTTTCTGAACTGTGAAGAAATTTAAATGCCAGGAGTATGGCTTGTCATAAAACCCAGTTTTAAAGTACCCCAGAATAGGGGCACCTGGGTGTCTCAGTGGGTTAAAGCCTCTGCCTTTGGCTCAGGTCATGATCCCAGGGTCCTGGGATCGAGCCCCGAATCGGGCTCTCTGCTCAGCAGGGAGCCTGCTTCTCTGTCTGCCTCTCTGCCTACTTGTGATCGCTGTCTGTCAGATAAATAAATAAAATCCTAAAAAAAAAAAAAGTTTAAAGTACCCCGGAATAAAAGCCAGAATTCCAATTTGAAAACACTTTAACATGGCCTAAGGGATTTAAGAGTAATTTTACTTTAGGTTTCTGTGTTGTTTTTTTTTTTTTTTAATTTTTTTTTATTCTGTTCAGCTAGCCAACATACAATACATCAGTAGCTTTTGATGTAATGTTCAATGATTCATTAGTTGTGTATACACTTTAGGTTTCTAAAGATTAAGGAAAGGGAATAGGAAGAGCATCATGGAGCCAAATGTGCAGAGCATATGTTCAGTATGAGTGATTTTACCACCATAATACCCTTGCAAAGGAGGGATTTAGTCTTTTTTTGTTTGTTTAACCTAAGTGCTAGCTTTATGTATTTTTTAATCTATTTTTTAAATTCAAGTATGATTAATATACAGTGTTATGTTAGTTTCAGGTGTACAATGTAGTGATTTAACAGTTCTGTACATTTCTCAGTGCTCATCAAGATGAGTGTACTCTTAATTCCCCTCACCTGTTTCACCTATCCCCACACCCACCTTACCTCTGGCAACCACCAGTTTGTAAGAGAGGAGGGATTTAGTCTTATGTTGACAGCTGAAGAAATGGGTTGGTGGGGATTGGGCAATTTTACCAAAGGTAAATAACTAGAACTGAGATAGAAACAGGTCTAAAGCCCACATTTTTCTACTACATTATGATGCCTTCCATAAATCCTGTTAAAGGGTAACATATATCTAGGTACAAATGACCCTTGGAAGTTCAGAAGCAGTGGCATCTAAAAATCTTTATTATAATATCAGCCCCATAATGCAGTTGTCAGCAGTTAGAGGTACATACCACCTAATAAGTATAAATAAATATTACAGTGAGGTTAATTATAGTAGGGTGGAAATTTAAAAAGATATAAATATATTTGCAGATTTATAGAAATGTTTGGAGAAGTTTTAATAAAAACTGAATTTTAGTGGCTAAAATTATTGGTACTGAAGTCCAGAAATCCTGTGTGCATATTTAATTGAAATAAAAATAGTTCCCAGTTGGTATTTATAAAATTGTATAATATTTTTCCTTTGAGGTCCCACTAGTAGAGATAGAAGCTCCCCACCCCCAGGATACATTCCAGATGAATTACACCAGGTTGCCCGGAATGGGTCATTCACCAGTATCAACAGTGAAGGAGAGTTCATTCCAGAGAGTATGGACCAAGTAAGCAAAAGTTGGATGTCATTTTTCATTTCACTTAAAGGGATGTTGTCAGGATTTGTGTGGTTTGGCTGGTATTTTGTATGTGGGTGAGTGTGTGATCTCTTCTCCCATCCCATATCTTCCCTCTTAAGTGAACAAAATAGTAAAACACATAGGAAAATGCCTACTAACTTACATGAGCCTGTGTCCATTCATGTATAAAAAAAGCTAGAATAAGTCTGGTTTTCTTACTCTACTCATCTATAAATAAATGAATGCGTTTGTAATTGTGGGGTTAACATTCAGATTTTTGACACTTGAAAGATATGGTAAAACTACAGATATTTAACTTCGTGAAGCTTAGGTTTGTCAACTTTGTAAAACATTTTTAAGTGTTTTAATTATGTAGTAGTCATGGTGTCATTATCCTCAGTTTGAGTGGGGCTGTTCAGTGTTCAGTGAGCCAAGTTATGTGAAATCTTTTAGCTTTTAATTATTTAGCTAATAGCTTTTGGGAAAATATTTTTCTCTTAGGAAATTTTGAAGTTACCTACGTATAAGGGATCACTTTTTAAAAACATTAAAAATTAGTATACTCAAAATTAGTAAATAAAAATAAAAATAAATAAAAATAAAAAAATAGTATACTCAAAATTAGTAAATAACTCAAAAAAAAATTAGTAACTCAGGGGGAGGTGACTGCTATTGGATATAGGGGGTCTTTTGGGTACTGAAAGTGTTTTCAGATACTGATGAGAGTTGCATAGCTTTCAGTATACTAAAAACCACTAAATTGTGCACTTTAAATGGGTAGATTTTATGTTATATGAATTATATCACAATAAGGCTGTTTAAAAGAAACTGGTAACTTCTGGTTATATCACACTGAATCATGGAGGAACTCTTTATTTTTCTAGATGCTGGACCCATTGTCTTTAAGCAGCCCTGAAAATTCTGGCTCAGGAAGTTGTCCATCACTTGATAGTCCTTTGGATGGGTAATATTGATTGTAGTTTTTATTTTTTAACATATATGGGTAAATATGTGTATATATAGTATGTCAGAGGAATGTAGTTGAAACTTGTCTATACTTAAGGCAAATGAATTTTTTCAGTTTGGACAAACCCCTTAACCTCCTGGGGCTCAGTATCTTTATTAGGTAAAATGATAATTTGATTATAATGAGTATTTCTGCTTACCAGAATTCTGTTTGAAGCTAAATGCAAACTTAGAATTTCTGGAGTTTACTTTTAGAACTCTGTTGGTGGGATGCCTGGGTGGTGCAGTTGGTTGAGCTTCCAGTTTTTGATTTGGCTCAGGTCATCTGTTACCTACCCCCTGACTTTTTGCATGCATGCGTGTGCACACGTGCATTCTCTCAAATAAATAAATCTTCAAAAAAATACTTTCAGTTTTGGAGGTTTCTTTTTTTTTTTTTAAAAGATTTTATTTATTTATTTGATAGACAGAAATCACAAGTAGGCAGAGAGGCAGAGAGAGAGGAAGAAGCAGGCTGTCCGCAGAGCAGAGAGCCCGATGCGGGGCTCGATCCCACAACCGTGGGATCATGACCCGAGCGGAAGGCAGCGGCTTTAACCCACTGAGCCACCCAGGCGCCCCAGTTTTGGAGGTTTCTTAAGTTGTTTCATCTGTTCAGAATTATGTTCATTCTGGCATCAAATTATAGGTAGCTTACTTTCTTGGTAATTGTGGCCCAGTATGTTGGCTGTCATTTAAAACTTAAGTACTTTCATGAAATAGCTGTTTGGAATTATAACCTGGGTGAAGTTACAACTATGAATTTCTTGTTACAGGTGCTCCTCCTCTCCTGGTAT
This sequence comes from Taxidea taxus jeffersonii, assembly GCA_003697995.1. NCBI lineage: Eukaryota > Metazoa > Chordata > Mammalia > Carnivora > Mustelidae > Taxidea > Taxidea taxus. Next base: position 43,800 of record ML108134.1, on the reverse strand, counting down.
CAATAAACAGTGTTTACATGTAGCACACAGAGTCCATAAAGTCTTTACTTATCCTTATTTGCTCTCCTCTGAGATTTCTTTTTGGAGCAAATTCTGAAAATATAATTAATACTTTATGGGAATACACATTTAATTTTCTTTTACCTGTGCATATGAAACCTTTGTCTGTGCCCCTGTCTATCTCAAGATAGATATTTGAAACATTTAAGAAATTCAGAAAAATAATAAGGTGGAAGCTGTATATTGAGCACTTAATATTTCAGAGACACTGTCCTGAGCACCATGCATCATACATACCCACTCGATGAATTGGAAATTATTATCTTGTTTTTATAGATATGGAAAGTCTCAGTAAGTTGATAGGTACTCCAAAGTTGCAACTGCTAGTTAAGTGGTAGAGCTAGTTTTGACACACAGGTGTTTGCCAACAACCATAATTCCAAAACTTACATTTTTACTGCTATACCCTATGAGTTAATTTTAAAAGCCAGGCTTTTGCCTCCATGCACCAAATATGTGTTAAAGAAGTCTCTTTTTTTTCAGTTAACATTTCAGACTGAGCTCCTTTATTCTTACGTGTATGTATATATGTATAATTTCCACACATACATACAGATACTGATATTTTTTTTTAATTTTTTTTTTAAGATTTTATTTATTTATTAGTCAGAGAGAAAGAGAGCGAGCACAGGCAGACAGAGAGGCAGGCAGAGGCAGAGGGAGGAACAGGCTCCCTGCTGAGCAAGGAGCCCGATGTGGGACTCGATCCCAGGACGCTGGGATCATGACCTGAGCCGAAGGCAGCCGCTTAACCAACTGAGCCACCCAGGCATCCCCAGATACTGATATTTTAAATGTCTTATTTACATACTTTCTGTTCATTTAATGTGACATTTTTTATTTTTAGAGACAGCTATCCAAAATCACGAATGCCTAGGGCACAGAGCTACCCAGATAATCATCAGGAATTTTCAGGTTAGACTATCCATAGTCTATGTGTTTAAATATTTATGTCATTAAACAATGCTTTGGCCGGGAGGAAGAGGGGAATTTCTTAAAAAACAATAAAAAATGTGTAAATGTGTTTTTTATTTAAAAAGAGATATTGGACTTTTTTCATAACATATAACTTTCTTATGTTTCAATAGACTATGATAACCCTATCTTTGAGAAATTTGGAAAAGGAGGAACATACCCAAGAAGGTATCATGTTTCATATCACCATCAAGATTATAATGATGGTAAGTTTCTGGCAATTAGACCACAAGAACAGGATCTTAAAGACTCAAAAATAAAATCAAAATTTTAAAGTATCATAAACCATTAGAAATAAATTTGTTCCTAAATCATTTAGTTTTCTGTTGAAAACAGTTTTCGAAAGGAATTAGGTAACTAAAACTATAATAACATCTTAGGTTTATGCCACCTTATCTCATAATACTTACCTTTCCCTTAAAAGAAAAGGTGTAATTAAAAATGATATTAACTAGGGACGCCTGGGTGGCTCAGTTGGTTGAGCAGCTGCCTTCGGCTCAGGTCATGATCCCGGCGTCCTGGGATCGAGTCCTGCATCGGGCTCCTTGCTTGGCCGGGAGCCTGCTTCTCCCTCTACCTCTGCCTGCCTCTCTGTCTGCCTGTGCTCGCTCTCTCTCTCTGTCTCTAACAAATAAATAAATAAAATCTTTAAAAAAAAATGATATTAACTAGAAAATTACTCCTTGATGATGAAATTCATACTTGCATTGTACTTTTAAGGAAAAAAATGCTACCTATAAATTTTCCAATTTTCTTATAATTGGAAATAAGAATAAAGCAGATTTTTTTCTTCATTTTATCCAGAAGTAAGGGAGTGCAATGATCTTATGAATGCGTGTGTATATCTTAACAAGAGATTGTTTGAATTTATATTCAGATCCTGTTTTTCCCCACTTTTCATTTCTGCTTTTTTTTCTTCCTTTTACCTTTTCCTTGTACCTTGTATTTTCATTTTTGACTTCATGATTCAGTGTTACGAATAGTTTCCTTGACCTTTAAAATACTATTCTTAAGTTTAAAACATGTAATCAAATAAGCATTGCTATTTCTATTTCTTAGCCTCGTCAAGTCTAATCACAAGACAGACATTTGTACCTTATTGTATAACTTTTAAATACTTTCAGTTAGAACATGAATAAAATTGTAAGATAATTATATTTTGACTTTGTAGGTCGTAAAACTTTTCCAAGAGCTAGAAGGACACAGGGGACCAGCTTCCGGTCTCCTGTGAGTTTCAGTCCTACTGATCACTCTTTAAGTACTAGCAGTGGAAGCAGTATCTTTACCCCAGAGTATGATGATAGTCGAATAAGAAGAAGGGGAAGTGACATAGACAATCCTACTTTGACTGTAATGGACATCAGCCCACCCAGCCGCTGTAAGTAATAGAAATTAATTAGCACAGTGAATGTTTAGTAGAACCTCCGCAAAACTTTATAGTATTAAAAGGAATAAATACCAAATCAGTCCTCAGGGTGAGGCAGACTTCTCAAAAAAGGTAAAAAGCATGTTTCTAAAGTTGGTTGGAATATCAGGTATAAAAGCACAGTATTACTGCTAATTACTTTAGCCGATTCTTTTCTCTTTTGTTAGTAAAATTGTTACCAACTTGTCATTTATTTAAATATGACCATTAAGATGTAATCTAGTGGGGAGAATAGTGTGTGGAGAAATGATTATGGTACAGTATTTAATCTAGATCTTAAATGTGAGTAGGATTCACCGGTTCAAGAGGTAATATATGCAGGAAGACATGCCATGTCCTGAGAATGGGGAATAGTTCATTTTTTGCTAAAGTGAAGAGTGTCTTACTTGAAACAATAGGAGAAGGACTAGGATGGTAATTAAGGCCAGATCGTGGAGTATTTGGACTTTATCATGTAAGTAGTGCATACCAAGATTTGTGCTCAAAGGTATTTATTGCAGCAGTATTTGCATACTTCACATTCATCCCTTTTGTGCTAGTCTTGTCATATTTGACTTTTACATTTGTGACCTCACACTACATTGTTGCTATTTTTGCTTTAGACAGCTATTTTTTGAAGTAATTAAAAATAAGAGAAGAACATCTTTTATTTATCCTTCACTTTATTTCTGTAGACCCAGGAGTTTATAGATAATAGATTATGTAGATCTGGGATTCTACCAGGTATCAGATTCTTAAAAGATATTGCCTTTAACCTTTCTTGTGATTTAACTCTGCTGGTAATGAATTCTTTCAGCTTTCATTTGTTTGAAAAAGGTCTTTTTCTCCTTTATTTCTGAAAGATTTTTTTTTCTGGATATAGAATGGTGGGCAGTTTTTTTTCCCTGTTAGCACTTTAAAGCTTTTTCTCCATTTTCTTCTGGCTTGTATACTTTTTGAGGAAAGGTCTGCTGTAATTCTTACCTTTATTCTTCTGTATTTATTTATAATTTATCTACGTATATTTATGTATACATGTATTTTTCTTTATTCTCCCCTCTGGCTGCTTTTAAGATTTTCTCTTGTTAGAATGAGAGTGATACTCTTTCCAGCTTTCTACATTGTAAGCAGATGGAAAAATAACTACAAATATTGCTGCAGTAAAGATTAGAAACAGTGCATCTGACAATCAGTGGTATTCTGGATTGAATGAAAGATGCTATTACATTTTTAATTGTGGAGGGAATATAATCTCATTGGAAAAAATAAGACATGGGGGATATATGAACTTGTTTGCGTTTTGAACTCTCAGAAAATTGACTAAGGCAAAAAAATTGCAAAGTGATGATCACTGTGAATTTGGATGATCATGATTTTCCTTTATTATATCTAAGCATATTCAGTTAAGGATATCACTAATGCAGTTATTCATTTAATCCTTAACCATTTGTGTGCCATCTAGCTGTTTGATTTTAAGATGATGTTCTTTTTTAAGCGCCTCGTGCTCCAACCAACTGGAGATTGGGCAAACTTCTTGGCCAGGGAGCATTTGGCAGGGTCTACCTCTGTTATGATGTCGATACAGGAAGAGAATTGGCAGTTAAACAAGTTCAGTTTGACCCTGATAGCCCTGAGACCAGCAAGGTAAGAATCACTGCACAGGCTATTTTGTCACATTTATAAGAAGCATTTTTACTAAATACAACACAGTAGAATTTTTTATTTTTCTTAGTATAAATTATTTGCAAAATAAATCAGTCTGTAATTAGATATATTTATCTACTTTGTACTGTGAATTGTTTTTCTCCTTAAGTGCTCATATTCCTAATCTGATTTATTGTTGCTTTAATATACCATCTAGGACTGTTACAAAAGTTACTGTTTAGAGACTTTAAAATGTTTATTCCTTGGGAAGTAAAAATTTCAGTATGAGATCACCTTAATGACCTTAATGGTCCATGAAGTTCAAATGTTTTGCTTTTACTAGCAGTGCTTTAAAGACTTACCAGTGAGTTCTGTCTTTCAGGAAGTAAATGCACTTGAGTGTGAAATTCAGTTGTTGAAAAATTTGCTGCATGAGCGAATTGTTCAGTATTATGGCTGTTTGAGGGATCCCCAGGAAAAAACACTTTCCATATTTATGGAATACATGCCAGGGGTAAGTTAGTACATCATTTGAAAATAGACATCTTCTCTTTAAAGTCTTTAGATGGGGAAAGAAAATCAACAGAACTTTGATTATAAAATGTAAAACTGTAAGGACATTTTGGAAGTTTTGAATTACAGCTGGGTAATATAATTTTGTTTAATATCTTCATTTATCTTTGTATCTTTAAACTCATTTTTATTTTTATGTATTTATTTTTTAACTCATTTAAAAAAATGCTGAGGTATACTAAAATAGGTTATATATACCACAGCAGTACATCCTCAGATTTCTCTAAATGCTCTTAAAATAACCATAGTAGCTGGTTTAATGAAACCAGGATCCAGTCCAGGATCACACATTACCTTTAACTGTTATGTCCCTTACTTCTTTTTTAATCTAGAACATTTTTACATGACATAAGATTTTACAGAGACTAGGCTAGTTCTATTGACAATCTCATCTCATAGATTTCTCTGATTGCATCCTCATGGTGGTGTTTAATTTGTTCCTTTATCCTCTTATTTCCTAGTAACTCCAAGTTAGATCTAATACCTAAATTATATCAGGAGACATACAATTTCTGGGTGTTCACTGTTAGTGATGCGAAGAATGAATGTTATGTTAAGGATGGTCGACATCCGGATTCCTCCATTGTAAAGTTTTTCTTTTTTCTGAAGACCAGAAAGTAATCTGAGCTAATAGTAATGACACATAAGAATATCTAGTTCCTGGGGTTCTTTGGTGGCTCAGTCAGTTAAGTGTCTGACTCATGGTTTCAGTTCAGGTCATGATCTCATGGGGTTGTGAGATCGAGCCTTGTGCCCCAAATCCAGCTTCATGCGCAGTGGGCAGTCTGCTTGAAGATTCTCTCCCTCTGCCCCTCCCCCACTCATGTGCTCATTTCTCTCTCTCTCTCTCTCTCTCTCAGCCCCATCTGTCTCCCTCTGTTGCTCAAATGAATAAATCTTTAAAAAAAAAAAAAAGAGTATCCATTTCCATTTCAACCGTTTATCTAAGGTTTTTTTTTTTTTTAAGTTTTAATTTATTTATCTGACAGATCACAGGCAGGCAGGCAGGCAGAGAGAGAGAGAGAGGAAGCAGGCTCCCTACCTAGCAGAGAGCCCGATGTGGGGCTTGATCCCAGGACCCTGGGATCATGACCTGAGCCAAAGGTAGAGGCTTTAGCCCACTGAGCCACCCAGGCACCCCTATCTAAGGTTTTTTAATACAGATTGGTAATCATTGCCTGAGTCAGTAGTTTCAGTGACTTGTAAACTGTCATTCCTTCTATGTTATTTTTAGTATTTGTAGGGTACATTTTAAGATTTTATTTATTTGTCAGAGAGACAGCGCACAAGCAGGGAGAGGCAGAGAGAGAAGCAGGCTCCCTGCCGAGCAAGGAGCCTGATGTGGGACTCCATCCCAGGACCGTGGGATCATGACCTGAGCCAAAGGCAGTGGCTTAACCAACTGAGCAACTCAGCCGTCCCTGTAGGGTACATTTTAATAATTGATTTTCAAGATGGTGTTATATTTACCCAATTAAAAATACATGTATTCATATAATTTAATTGGTTGTATATGTTAGGAAAAGATTTGATTTATGGGTCTTTAAGTGGATTATTAGAATTATATGTTTCTGGGCACCTGGGTGGCTCAGTGGGTTAAACCTCTGCTTTCGACTTAGGTCATGATTTCAGGGTCTTGGGATGGAGCCCCGAGTTGGAGTCTGGCTCTCTGCTCAGCGGGGAGCCTGCTTCCCCCCTCTCTCTCCCCCTGCCTCTCTGCCTACTTGTGATCTCTCTCTGTCAAATAAATAAATAAAATCTTAAAAGAAAAAAGAATTATATGTTTCATGTATCAGGTTGCAGTTTAAGCTGATCAGTAACTGGTAGTCAAGGTCTTAATCATCCTTTTTCACAAGATCAGCAGTTAATTTTCTTTCTTATCATCATGAATATTGTTTATTTCAAAGATCCTATTGACAAGTAAATTAGTTTTTTTTTTATTCCTTTGGAAAACAGATGGGTGGGATGTATTAAATGCCATAGAAATTTTGAAGCCTTTTGACCAATAAATATTTAAATTAGAAACAAGAGGATAGTTCTGAATGGGTGTGAATAGGGACCCAGATTGTTGAAGATAAGATTAAATGGTTAATTGGCTAGAACTGATTTACATCACAAATGGAGATGGGTAATCTTTTTTTTTTTTTTAAGATTTAATTTATTTATCTGACAGATCACAGGCAGGCAGAGAGAGAGAGAGAGATGGGGAAGCAGGCTCCCTATCTAGCAGAGAGCCCGATGTGGGGCTCGATCCCAGGACCCTGGGATCATGACCTGAGCCAAAAGCAGAGGCTTTAACTCACTGAGCGACCCAGGCATCCCAGAGATGGGTAATGTTATAGATTTAGCAATCTTAAAACTAAGCCAGGACTATTCAGGAAGAGGTATTAGATCATGTTTCTCATTAGCTCTGCTTGATTTTGTAAGAGCAACTATCTCTTCAAAGTATAGGTTGTCACCGAAATAATTTTACTAAAATAATAATAGTTCATCAACAGTCTTAAAATGAATTATACATATGCCAAGTCTCATATATGGGCCAGACGTACATGATCTTAGACTTTACTGAATTTCCAAGTTTGTGAATGATGCTACATAATTTCTCTCATTAAATTTAGTGTGATGGATCTCTTTGTGCCCTAGATTTCATGCTTTGCCTAGATTGTTGTTCTGTTTTTCAGTTTTCCCAAATGTAGCATTCTCTTCCTTAGTTATCTAGAACTACTTTCAGAACAGAACCATAACTTTCAGAACAGTTGATTTCTCAGACACAGAATTTTTTGCTGGCACAGTACTTGTAACCCATTCTGCTTGTCACACTGAAGAAGATAACTGTTTTTTTTGGTACACAGGAGTAAATAGCACCAGTGGAGCTGTTGTTAGCAGCCAGAAGCCACTGGCCCAACTGCCCAAGGCCCAGAAAAGCCTTAAGTCTGTCACTCATTTTGCAGCCCACAAGTATTTAGGGCTTATTATTTGGACAGCTCAGTTCTAGGTGTGTTATTTTGTGTATTACTACAAGTAGAGACACAATAAATAGACTGAACAAACAAGCCACATTGACTTACAGGTGCTTGGCTGCCTAAGGCTTTCCATACATGTGTTTGCAGGTGTGAGTCAGCAGAATTGCATCTTGCTGTTCTGTCCCTTCAGGGATTGCTCATGAATAGTGGAAAGAGCAAATGGTTAAACCCATAAAGTCTAAGGATCTACTTTCATATGATATAGTACACTGCGGGCCAGAACTCAAGGAAAGGCTTAAGCATTTGGATATATTCTCTGTTTAAAAGAAAAGATTTTATCCTTCAGGAAGCATTTTATTCCCATCTTTTAAAATGGTGATTAGGGGACGCCTGGGTGGCTCAGTTGGTTAAGCATCTGCCTTCGGCTCAGGTCATGATCCCAGCGTCCTGGGATCGAGTCCCACATCGGGCTCCTTGCTCGGCAGGGAGCCTGCTTCTCCCTCTGCCTCTGCCTGCCACTCTGTCTGCTTGTGCTCGCTCCTGTGCTCTCTCTCTATCTGACAAATAAATAAATAAAATCTTAAAAAAAAAATACATTCAGGACAAAAAAAGCAAGATTTTAAAAAACATGATTGCAAGGAACAAGAGATAAAACCAACATAATCATGGAAACAAGGGCATCAATCAAAAAATAGTTTAAAAGGCTTCTTTCAACTATGACAACCCAGATATGTTGAATTAGGTGGCATATAATGTCCTTACTGAGAATTTCTGTACTCTCCAGCTAAAGCCTCCCACTCACAAATTACAGATCCTTTTAAAAATAAAGATTTAATAGTAGTTTTATTTCAAACCATACTGTAGTTTTCTTTTGTTTTCTTTTATCTTAGGGTTCAATTAAGGACCAATTAAAAGCATATGGAGCTCTTACTGAGAATGTGACTAGGAAATACACCCGTCAGATTCTGGAGGGCGTACATTATTTGCACAGTAATATGATTGTTCATAGAGATATCAAAGGTAAGTAATGAGGTATTTCTTATTTTAAGTACACAGGTTTTTTTGTGAATCTGAATGAAACAAGTGATATGAGTAAGAAATTTAGCATTTAAATTACTGCCTCTAAAACATCTTAGGAAACAGGGGCGCCTGGGTGGCTCAGTGGGTTAAGCCTCTGCCTTCGGCTCAGGTCACGATCTCAGGGTCCTGGGATCAAGTCCCACATCGGGCTCTCTGCTTGGCAGGGAGCCTGCTTCCTCCTCTCTCTCTGCCTGCCTCTCTGCCTACTTGATCTCTCTGTCAAAGAAATAAATAATATCTTTAAAAAAAAAACAAACATCTTAGGAAACAATTCTGCTTTCTTACTAACACAGGCAATATTTTGACTTGTCCTGATGTTCACATCTCCACAAGTGGGTAGATCATCTGTGGGGGGTCCACAGCATCAGTAAAGTTCAGATGATCATGAAAATGAGAATATGTTTTCATACATATGACATAGGCATTAGAATATAGTGGTTAAGAGTAGGGGCCCTGACATCAGCTGGCCTGATGCAGATTTAGACTTTATCCATCACTGTATAACCTTGGACAAGACACATAATCTCTCTATGCCTCAGTTCCTTGTTTTTAAGGAGGATAATAATAGTGTCTAACTCAGGGTTTTTGTATGGATTAAATGATTTAATGTACATAATATGCTTAAAACATTGTATTTAGAAAACACTCAAAAGTTAGCTATGCTAATGACATACTTTATGTTGAGATCATTTTGAAAGCATTGGGAATGGATGTCATTACCTAGGGAGAGAATAAGAAGAGGGAAGGAGAGAGGCCAAGACTTGAGCTTTGATGAACTTCAGCTCACTTAGTTAAACTAACTAACTCAGTTAACTGAGTTTTAACTCAGTTAACTCAGTTAACTCAGTTAAACTCACTTTTTAAAACTCTAAAAACTCAACTGTTTTCAGGGAACAGGTATGTAAGGAAGTGCATGATGTGAGAAAAAAGCAATTGGCGGAGGTGTTTCAGATTTGAGAGTGCTTAAAACTTTGTACTGCAGAGCATACCCAGAGGTCTGATTCTGTAAATACTGGGTTGTGACTCACATTTAAAGATCACCTTATTTAATTAGTCAGTAAGAATAAATATGCACACACATATGCAGTTGACCCTTGAACAACACAGGTTTGAACTGTGTGGGTCCTCCTATTTGTGGATTTTTTTTTTCATATATAAACTGCAGTACCATAAATGTATTTTTCTTATGACTTTAACATTTTCTTTTCTCTAACTTACTTTATTATAAGAATATAATACATAATACATATAATATACAAAATACATTTTAAAGGTATGTTATTAGTAAGGTTTCCAGTCAGCAGTAGGTTTTTAGTAGTGTCACATCATAAATATGGTCATATTCAGGCCAAAGAGACATTTCTACCCAGTTTCTGGTGACAGAGTAAAATCTGCTGCAGAATGCCTGAGCCAAATCGCTTATATGGGATGGAGCTTGCTAGTGAGTCTGAGAGAATGAGGACATGGCTCATGTTCTAAAAGAAATAGGAACCTTTCACCTCAAGATCTGCCCAGCTTAGACCTTACTAGTCAAGTGATAGCTTAAAGAACCACATAGGGAAATTGTTTGATTGTGAATTATTCTATTAGAAATAAGCTCTATTCAAGCCTGTTTGTCTTGCTTTCATAATGAGAAAAGATAAAGGAACTGAGGACAGCAACCCCTCAGGGGATCCTCACCTAACCTTGCCAGAAAGAGTGATAAACTATTCTGGTAAGTGAGGCTGGAAGCAGGCAGATTTATAAGAGAAAAACAAGATATAAAACTGGATATGCAATATGGTCTCAAGCTTGCAAAATTAAAGTATGACCTAGGAGAAGAATTTCCATATAATTAACAGTGATTATTTCCAAATGGCAGGATGAGTGATGGTTGTTTTTCATTTGTGTGCTTTTTACTTTTTCTGTATTTCCCAAATTTTATAATGTGCAATTTTTTAAGTAATTTTTAAAAAAAATTTATTTGACAGATCACAAGTAGGCAGAGAGGCAGGCAGAGAGAGGAGGAAACAGGCTCCCCGCTGAGCAGAGAACCAGATGCAGTTCGGGGCTAGATCCCAGAACCTGGGGTCATGACCTGAGCCGAAGGCAGAGGCTTTAACCTACTGAACACCCAGGTGCCCCATAATGTGCAATTTCTATTTATTTTTACTTTTATTTTTCTCATTGCACAATTTTTTTTTTAAGATTTTTAAAAAATTTATTTGGCAGACAGAGATCACAAGTAGGCTGAGAGGACGGTAGAGAGAGAGAAGGGGAAACAGGCTCTAAGCAGAGAGCCTGATTCGGGGCTACATCCCAGGACCCTGGGGATCATGACCTGAGTCGAAGGCAAAGGCTTTAATCCACTGAGCCACCCAGGTGCCCCTCATTGCACATTTTTTATATGGTGAGGGAAAAGGAAAGATAGTTGGTTGCTTTTAAAGTTTAAACCCATGAGTTTAGGGTGCGTTGGTCAAGATCTCAGGGTCCTGGAATCAAGTGCTCCATCAGGCTCCCTGCTGGGTGGCAAGCTTGCTTTTCCCTCTCTCACTCCCCCTGCTTCTGTTTCCTCTCTTGCTGTGTCTCTCTGTCAAATAAATAAATACATAAAATCTTTAAAATAAATAAATAAACCCATGAATTCATAATGAAACTTAAGATAAAAACTATTGATCATTGGGGCACCTGGGTGGCTCATTGGTTTAAAGCCTCTGCCTTCGGCTCAGGTCATGATCTCAGGGTCCTGGGATGGAGCCCCGTATCCAGCTCTCTGCTCAGCGGGGAGCCTGCTCCCTCCTCTCTCTCTGCCTGCCTCTCTGCCTGCTTGTGTGTGATCTCTCTCTCTCTGTCAAATAAATAAATAAAAATCTTAAAAAAAAAACAACAACAAAACATTGATCATTGTTGCTAGGGAACCAATTTGTTATCTCATAATAAGTTTCCTTTACTCTGCTTTTGTGTTACAAATTGTACTACGGAGGACTAAATACTAGATGAAAGGAAACTTACCTTTATAGAAGTATATTGGCTAACAAATGAAAAAGGAATAATAGAGTAGTGCCATTTTGCAATCACTAAGCAATTATTCGATATAAGTACTAAATATGAACAATTGTTGACATCACTCAAACTGAGATAGTCCAGCATTATATACTTCCTATTTGTAGAATAATAACATCATCTACGTAAACATTTTTGCCAGAGAAATTGGACCTGAATACGATCAAGCATGTAGATTCAGCTACTGAGTTTTAGAACATATATAGGACAGAGGAACATGTTAAATGACTCCTTGGGATGGAGTCAGCAAGGTCTAGACCATAAGAAAGCTGTAGGAAACAACTTAGATTCATCATAAATTATAAAGAAAAAAAGACATTAGAGGGAACGTTAGATTAGGAAAGACTTAAAAGGTAATTCAGTGAGTCTCAATGTATGGACTTTATTTGGATTCTGATTTTTTTTAAATGTTAAAAATAGTATATGCTTAATAATATTAAGAAGTTATTGTCCATTCTTTTAGGTGTGTTAAGTTTATATTTTAAAGGCCTCTAGTAAACTATATGTTGATCATAATGTGTTGAATTTGCTTCTGATAATATGAGAGGGAGGAGGGAGTGGCTAGCAGTATGTATGGTGGGGGAAGATTATCCTGGTGGTTGTTGGGGCTGGATTATGGGTACATATACTATCTTGTCTGCTTTTGTATGTTTGAAAAGTCTCCTTAAAAGCTTACTTTTATTTTTTTTTATTTTTATTTTTTATTTGTCAGAGAGCGAGCGAGCACAGGCAGACAGAGTGGCAGGCAGAGGCAGAGGGAGAAGCTGGCTCCCTGGCAAGCAAGGAGCCCGATGTTGTACTCAATCCCAGGACGCTGGGATCATGACCTGAGCCGAAGGCAGCTGCTTAACCAACTGAGCCACCCAGGCGTCCCCAAAGCTTACTTTTAATGTAGTTAAAATGAGCTTTAAAAAATTAGAAAGTTATTTTGGGAGCTTGGCTACACATTTTCTCTTCAGCCCTTCATATGAGTAGGCATTGGTTTACTACTGCTGATTATTTCATGGCTCTCCCAATCTGTGACCTGCTCAGGACTGCTCCTTCCCAGCTTGCAGACTGAAAAAACTGGTTTGTTTGTTGTCCTTCCTTTGGCTAAGTATTTTATAGGCAGTGGTTTTTTTTTGACAGAATCTTTCTGTAAGTTTTGGATTATAGGAGATATTAAATAGGCAGTACTTTTTTTGAGGGTCTGGTACCATGGCATGCTTAGGCTTATGGCATGCAGAGAATGGATCCAGGATTCTCTCCGGGAGAGAGGCTTTAGGGAGCCATGTTAACTAGCCTGTTAACTAGGCTGGGGAATTTACTGGGAGAACAGAAAGACAAGTACAGAAGTCCATGGTGGGGATGAACAGTCAGTATTCTCTCTGTTTTGTAATGCAGATTTTTCTCTACTATTCACTCTGCTTTTTAGAGGCCATTAAAAAAAAAAAAGATAAAGGGACAAATAAGGAGTTTTTTAAAAAATATGGTTAAGCTTATACAAGACTTAAAATGAGAATAAAAATAATTTATGTAAAATGGAATTATAACCCCAGAAAATTGAGTTCAAAAAATGATAAAAGGGAGAAACAAGAATAAAAAAGTAAATGAGGGATGCCTGGGTGGCTCAGTTGGTTAAGCAGCTCAGGTCATGATCCCAGCGTCCTGAGATCGAGTCCTACATCAGGCTCCTTGCTCAGCAGGGAGTCTGCTTCTCCCTCTGCCTGCCTACTCTGTCTGCCTGTGCTCATTCTCTCTCTCTCTCTCTCTCTGACAAATAAATAAATAAAAATCTTAAAAAAAAAAAAAAAAAAGTAAATGAATCCAGCATCCAGATCTTGATTTCTGATACCATTCACCCCTAAAAGGAACCAGGCTTCTTGGAGGAATGACAGATTCTAGGACTGGTGGAGGAAATATACAGGTTGAGGCCAGAGCATCTTTAAGCGCCAGAAAGTAAGAAAATGCTTAAAAACAACAAAAAAACCAAACCAAATAAGAATGCAGTGATTCAGGGTATGGCAGAGGGACACAGAAGCCAATTCAAAGAGCTCCCAATGGACAAAGCTGGAACAACTTGAGCCAAAAAATAAAGTCATATTTGATTATGACTCAGTATAAAATAAATATCCATGTGGTCATACTGATATAAATGAAAGGTTGAATGAATAAATGCAAGAAAGGAAACAAATATGCCATACAGCGTAATTACAAATAATTTATGCAGCTACTCAACCTGGAGCATAAATCCTCACACCTTGATTGTGGGCTGTGCATAGTGAACTTCTTCCAAAGAGTGCTGTATGGAAAGAGGGGAAGGGTAACTCACCGTGGGGAGTTCAGCAAACTCTACCTCACACCCTGTGATGAAGGTCCGTTTATAGTAAATAAAATTTAAAAGTTTATTGTAAAAGTAAGCAAAATTTTAAAACAAAGCTCAAAGCCTACTTAGAAGAGAGATAAAATATAGAGAGACATTGAGAAACAAAATTAGTGCAAAACAAAATCCAATACTAAGAAAAACTGTAAAATGTAAGATAACTAACATTAAATTACAGTAGAGGGGAAGGTGCTAGAAGTTGTTGATTAGAAGGTCCCATAGAAGTTCCTGAGGAGAAGCTAGCTTCTCAGGGAAATGAGCTGCAGGGTGGGCTTTGTCACAGAGAAACTGGGGCTGAGAGCCTATGTTGCTTTCTGTGTCCTCTGAGCTTCACATTCTTAGCCCCTTTCTCCTTTTTCTTCCTTGTCATCTTTACCTCCTACTGGCCCCAGCCCTTATCACTGATGAGCCTTCTTAGGTGCTAAAGCATACACAGCTGACTCTAAAAATTTAGTGTTTGTGCAGTAAATTCTTTTTTTTTTTTAAGATTTTATTTATTTATTTGTTAGAGAGCACAGGAGTGAGCACAGGCAGACAGAGTGGCAGGCAGAGGCAGAGGGAGAAGCAGGCTCCCTGCTGAGCAAGGATCCCAGGACGCTGGGATCATGACCTTAGCCAAAGGCAGCCGCTTAACCAACTGAGCCACCCAGGCGTCCCTGTGCAGTAAATTCTTAATGAGCCCTGGTTGTGTGACTGGCATTATACCAGGTACTGTTGGGAAGACAAAAAGCAGCCTAATTTTGGAGACAGACTGATGAGTCTACTAAGTAATTCTTTGCCATTGTTTTTTTTTTTTTTTTAAATTGCAAACAGCCCCCCAAAAAAAGTAATGAATTGAGGATGTTTTCATATTTTTAGGTGCAAATATTCTGCGAGATTCAACAGGCAACGTCAAACTAGGAGATTTTGGGGCCAGCAAACGGCTTCAAACCATCTGTCTTTCAGGGACAGGGATGAAGTCTGTCACAGGCACACCATACTGGATGAGCCCCGAAGTAATTAGTGGAGAAGGCTATGGCAGAAAAGCAGACATCTGGTAGGTTTTGATGCTAGGTTTGCCTATGTGCTATGGTGAGTGCTGTGAATTGGGTAAGATGGATGAATCACAGAGCTGTACCCCTGAAACAAATAACACATTATATGTTAATTAAAAAAAACAAAAAACAAAAACACCTGCCTTCTTACATAATTCCACCCAAAATGGTGGAAGTTACTGAGCCAGATTTAAATGATCTTTGGTATTTTTGCAATAGGATGCCAGGAATACTTTTGTTTTAATTTTTTCTCTTTGTGGCTTAATAATTAGCTAAGTATATGGAGTTCTTAAGCCTGTCTTCCTTTCTTCGGGAAGGGTTTCATCTAAAGCAGATTTCAGCATTAGAAAACTATCTTTGTTTTATTTCCCTGAGGAACTTTAAGAGTTACTAATCTTTTTTGTTAGTATCATGTAATTCAGTTAATCTTTAATTAATAATTTTAAGTTAAGACATAAAGTGGCTGTTTCCTACTTCCCACCCAGAAATGTGTTTAATAGATATTCATTTTAGGCACCTAATGGCAAAAAGAATTTCTAGTATGTTTGTGTTCTTTGTAAGATAAACACAAAAAATTATGTTTAATGTCAATTTAGAAAATTACATAAGGCAAAATTATAAAATGAATAATGTTCTTTGCCTAAACATTTGAGTTAGTCTCCATTGATTTTATGTTTAAATTATAGTTTTATATAATTACAACCTTTTAATGAAACTTTAAACTTGAAATGAAGTTGTATTTAAATGTAAATGGACTTTAGTTGTGTTTCTCATGTTGTAGTTAAGTGGCTTTCCTTCATGATGATACTATTTGTGTAATTTTCCCCCCCCCCCCCAGGAGTGTGGGCTGTACTGTGGTGGAAATGCTAACTGAAAAGCCTCCTTGGGCAGAATTTGAAGCTATGGCTGCCATCTTTAAAATTGCCACTCAGCCAACAAACCCAAAGCTGCCACCTCATGTCTCAGATTATACTCGAGATTTCCTCAAACGGATCTTTATAGAGGCCAAACTGAGACCTTCAGCTGATGAACTGTTAAGGCACATGTTTGTGCATTATCACTAGCAGCCAGTAACCTCTCCTGTGCCTCTTCCCAGCTCCCATCAATTCATTCACCTTCTCTCTGACTGCACTTTTCTTTTTTATAAAAAAGAGAGATGGGGAGAAAAAAGACAAGAGGGAAAGTATTTCTCTTGATTCTTGGTTTAAATTGTTTAATAATAATAGTAACCTAAATTTTTTATATTTAATCTTTTTTTCCCTTACAAGAACTTGAAACTCCTTTTTTTTTTTAAATTTTTTATAATGTACTGATGTGGTTCAGAGAGATAAAGCACTTTAGTACATAGTTGCTCTTTTTAGTACAAACAAATCATTTAGAATACCTAAGGATTATAGAGTCTTTCCCCATGTCACTGACAGATTGGTGGTGATGGGGAGACATGGAAAACAAGGAGAAGAAAATGATGTATGATTTGTAGTTTTTAGTGATTAGTATTTAAAATAGATCCTCATTTATGGGCTTGAGCCCTAAACTTGAGTTTAGGGTAGGTACTCAACTTAAAGAATATAGGTTCCTTCTTATATCTGTATTCTTTAGATCCTAACCTCTGTCTACCAAGCTTTTTGCTCAGTAGGAGTCTTGATAGAAAATATGAATCTCTAAGAGGTATGTTTATTTGTTAATCCTAACCAGTATAATAAGCAAATACACTATAATAGATCCATGTTACTGGAATCTGTATACCTTGAGGGATTGCTTTCTGCTTTAAAAAAAGAAAAAAAGGTACTACTTTAGAGTAAAGCAGATATGGGAAGTCAGTGAGCAAATCCAAATTAAAAGGCAAAAAGAGATTGGTCTGATTCAGTGTGTGGGCAGAAGAATCCACATTTAACAGTTAATAGAAATAATGAAAAGAAGAACTAAATGTTTAGTGTATTTTAAACTATGGTCTTTACTGGAGGGAGAAAGTCCCAAGATTAAGGGAAAAGAGAAACAATCAAATCATGTATCTTCATTTCTAGCTCCGAATTCCCCATAGATAACATTCTTTGGGAACTAAGAATTTAACTTGGGGCATCCACATGTTAAAGCTAGTCTCATGAGATAAAAATCCTTGTTCTTGGGATCGCAGAATGCTAAAGCACCTCAAAAAATAAGCTACCATGTAAAATAGTGGTTCTCAAATATCGGGTGGGAATAATTTTGCCTTGCATTTGGCAATGCCTGGAGACAGTTTTTCATGTCACAACTAGAGGGATAATAGTGGCATTGGGTAGTTTGAGGCCAGGGATACTACCAAAAAAACTACACTATACAAATACAGCATCCCCATCTGCTAACAAAGAATTATCCTGACCAAAATGTCGAAAGTGCTGAAGTTGAGAACTTGATGTAAAGACCAGCCCCAGTTATAAACTGAAAATAGCCATTTACAGAGTAGGTTCCTTGCAAAAAGTAAATTTCAGAGAGAAAGTGATGCAATGCAGAAAAAGGGTTTTACAAGAGCAGATACCACTATTTCAAATCAAGTGTGAACAATCTCAACAAACATCAAATAGCCATACTTTCCTTTACCAACTGTGTATTACACCCAGATCTGTAACTTCCATTGTAGAAACAAAATGAATTTAAACATGGAGCCTATTAAACCCAGCCATCTGTATATATTCTTTCCTCAAAAGTCAGTTTGTAATTGTGGGAAAAGAAAAGCATATCAAAACAAAGTATTAACTACTTTATAAGAATGTTTAAAACTGCCAGGTATTACTAGTATAACATATCCACTAAGAGCAAGGACATCCAGTGGAAAGAGGCAGCTGGGAAACTCCTACTATCTCTAATGGACTTGTGCTACTGAAAAATATGAGTAATAGCAGTAATTTAGCTACTTGCAGTTTGTTTCATCATATTAAAGCAAGTGCTAAGTACTTTATTTTTAAAGGTTAGGAAATAGTAGTCTTTCTGGAGGCCCTAAATGTGAAGCCTTTCGTGGGATTCATAAGGGACTCTGGTATTTTATTTTCTGCTAAAAGGTATGCTCTTCTAGGGGCTGTTTTAAAATACTTTGTTTCTGAAGTTGGGTAGATCTTGGTTTCCTGGATCAAGGTCCTATCTGGCATTTTCTTTAGGAATATTTGAAATTCTACTAGCTAGTCTGAGAAAAAGTCAAAGCACAAATACAGTTGTCAAGGCTTCTCCCATACATTTATAATCAAAGGAAGCAGCTTACAAGGAAGAATATGAATTAGTGGCTTCCTCCCCCTTGAAAATCAACTGCCAAATCTTGTGCTATAAATGTAGTCCCCAAGGATGTGGATCTATTATAATTTCTTTATCTTTTATGAGTGAAGGCATCTCTTCTGCTTGAGCAAGATCGTGGTATCTGGACCAGTGGGCTTTTCCTTCATTCCTTCGTCTTGT
Source organism: Taxidea taxus jeffersonii (assembly GCA_003697995.1). Lineage (NCBI taxonomy): Eukaryota > Metazoa > Chordata > Mammalia > Carnivora > Mustelidae > Taxidea > Taxidea taxus. Next base: position 25,239 of record ML108134.1, on the reverse strand, counting down.
GTGGTTTTGATTTCCTTGTAGCTCATTTTTGGTCTGCCAGGGTAACTAGCAGTGCAGAATATGAGAGAAATGCTCTTTAGAGAGAAATCTTGGGGAGCTGTGAAACCCAAGGCAAATCATTTGCTTTTTTCTTCTCTGAATGCTATGGAAAATAAAATCACCTGAAAAGAAACTACTACTTTAACACTGCTGCAGAAGACCTTTGTTTTATAAGGGAAATATGGAAAAACATTGTTCTTTATGTAAAGACTTAAAAATAGACTGATAGTTTACAGAATTATTATATAAAATGTGATGTGAATTTATTTCAAACACGTTATAAAGGTACCAAAAATGACAATAAAAGTTAATGTATGTAAAACTACTAGAACAAAAAAGCTTGAGGTGGGATGAGGTATGAAGAACTAAAAGTAAATTAAAAAAAAAATTTTGAAAGGAAACCCATTAGGGGCAGTTAAATATGACACTCCAGTTTTTTTTTTTTCTAATAATGGTATGGATCAACAAATGAAATTTAAAGTTTTAAATATGACTCTAAATATATTTTGTTTTTTAAATGCACAACTAATTCTTCTATACTGTAATGTTTCTTTGCTGAGGCTGGAAAATGGCCAGACTGCTGACTTTGTGCCTTTAAAATGCATTCTGCTTTGATAGTGGCAGACTTTTTGGTGCTGGAGAAGATTCACTAGCAGTCTTATATATGCTTTTCAGGAAATATCTTTCTACTTAGGCCTTGAGAGATTCAAAATGGCATGAGTTAGGCTTGGACCAAATATAAGATCTTTTACATTGCAAACAAACTGTATTGAATAAAAGAGTTGAAAAATAACATAATGACTAAGGGAAATTTTGATGGTTGGTAATTCTTTAAAATGTACTTAAAAGTATACAGACTTTGATGTTTTCAGTATGACTATCTTGAAAATTTTTCAATTCTTCTCTTTTACAAAACATGTTTCTAACTTGAAAATGGTTAAAGACGATTGCCTTAGAAAGTTCTCAAAGGCAGTCAACCTTATGTAATTTATATAAGAGATTGAAATGTTAATGCACAGGTTGAAATGTAAAAGAAAAGTTAAAACTTATTTCAGAGTAAATTGAATTGGCTTTCAGTTGAGAAAGGCTTTATCTTATTCCCAATAGGAAGTACATTAAAAAGGTGGAATTTTTTTTTTTTTTTTTAACAAGAGTTCTCTGCTACTTTAGTTCTTATATATATCAGGTCTGGTCTGTAGTACTTCTGAGATGGTGGTGTTGTAAGATATGTGAAGTCACTAAGAAAAATAAAATCTGGATAGTTTATAGGGACGACCAAGCTTGGGTGCAAAAGCCAAGGTATTTGTTAGATGCAGACTCTTTGAACCACAGCAGAGCTCTGTGCCAGTAGTTTTGAGGTCTAGAGACCAGTAACTTGATACAGAATCACCTGGTGTTGTCAAGTATAGAAATCTATCAATTTCTTTTAAAGAGAGTGAATCTTTTTCACTTGCTTATTCAATAATTGTGGCTTATTATGTCAGGTACTAGATTAACTTATCCTTAAGTAGGTCACAGTCTAGGAGGAACATGGGCAAACAAATACACTTATTTTATGGTATACCCTAACTCTGAAAGTTCAGCAGTGATGTTTTAAAACATTACTGTTTTTTATGAAATGAGGGGAAAGCAATTTTGGGCAGTCATTAGCTGTTATAAACTAAAATGCCATTAACAGGGCAAAAGTATCCCCAAATTGGAGGGACCTCATAGGTCAAGTGGCCTCTGTCTCAGGACTCCCTCTTACATAAAAAAGTCCATCCCCTACTTAATTCTAGTGGTGAGGGGCATATATCCCATAACATAGGTTTTTCCCTGCTTTTTCTTTTAAAGGGAAGACAGTTTTTTAAATCTAAATTGTTAAAATGCCCAAAACATTTGATAGAAGTTGTATTCTGTCAACAGTGTTACATATGCTAGGATCAGGACAGTTTCTTGAGCCCTTATTGTTATATTAAGTTTGGCCTTTTTACAAATGTAATGCTCATATTTATTTGAATTTTAAGATTGATTAAGTGTTAATGAAAAGCAATTTAATTGTTCATTTTTGGTAGTGCCTTTTTCTCTGTATGCCTTAATTTTATTTTATATCAATAATAATTCAAGTTACCCACCACAGGAAGGTTTTTCCAAAATCAATAGGCTTCAAGAGTTCATTTGGCCTTAGGACTGTGTATTGGCCCATAAACCTTTCTTAATGCCTGCTTCCTCCTCCTGCCCTTTTCTACCTCTTTTTATTTTACATATATGTATTCTCCATATTTTACATATATATGTTCAAAGAGAAACATTAGCATTAGTCTGTGATAGACACACTGCAGTCTCCACTAGACATGAATGCCTACAATAAGGATAGAAAGAGGTATTCTAATTCTAAGAGACGTAGAGAATTGTTTTCCAGTTTGGTGACTTGACTTTCAATCACATTGGCACTGTCCAAAGTCTTTGTATATCATGGGTCAGTTATGATTTTCATAGCAGAGCTAGAATGGTTAATTTTGCCCTAAAGAGGTCATTTAAATGGTTTACAAATGTTAAGGCAATGAAACTTAGGGCAATGTGCAAGGAATCCAGGGATAGCAGTTCTGATCCTTACTTTTAACTAACATTTTGACTAAAGCTCTAGCTTACTTTTCTGTGAAAAGAGAAAGAGAGAGAGAGAGTGTGTGTGTGTGTGTGTGTGTGTGTATGAGAGAGAGAGAGTGAGTGAGTTGGGGCAGGGGTGGGAAGGAAGGAAAGGTATGAATGTTCAATTAGATTAGTCTCTGTTATTAGAAGAACAACTGAAATGTGTATGACCTACTGATGATGGATGAGTGTAATCATCTTCAGATAGGAACGCCAGCACATTTCCCACAAGTAGCTAGTACAAGTGATTGTTTAATAAAAGTATTTATTGTAAATTGCCAAGCTCTTGGTTGGTAAAAGTAGATTAAAATTGAATTTGTATGTGTGTATAATAGTGAGCTTATATATAATTCTGAGATAGAAAATAATTGATTTTGCATAGTTCTTCATGAGCTCTTTGAAATAGAAATTCTTCCAGACATTATAAAAACAAGCTTCCTTAGCTTACCAAGTGTTCAAAAGGAAATTGTCTTATACCTCTTTTTGGTTGGCTAGGGAAGGCGTGCTGTGAAGCCACTGTTCCCACTTCATAGTTGTCTTTAGTTTTGCTTTAACTTCTGCCACAGTCTGGACAGGATGCCATAATAGGTATGGGAAGTATCAGGGCCAGCCATCTCTCCATACTCACCTTTCAGAGCTGTAGATGATGATGAGCTTTCAGGGGAGTCTAGAGAATCTTCTTGGTGATAGAGCAGATGTGGTTCAATTTCAGAAAGTTGAGGGAGGAGTCATAGTTAAAGAATGAATTTTTATTTGTTGCCTGTATACAGCCTCATGTAATTCTTCATATTTTTCATAATTATGCATTTTAATTGTAATATGATATTTTTGTTAATAACAGCAAAGGCATTGAGTCTGTGAGTACTGTTCTTCCCTATGCCTGATGACTCCTTGTTTGTATTTACAATCTGTATTATCAGAATCACTTTAAACCAAAGCTTTTATATTCCCTGCACACATAGCCAAAATGATTATCACTGTTACTTCTGCCCACCTGTAAGCTAACAGTAAAAACATGTTAAAGCAGGTACTTGTAGAATTTGTATCTCAACCTATCCTTCAAGTAAAAAGACAGGTGCTCAGTGTTTGCATTTAGACATACAGAACTTACTTCAGCTATTACAGAACTACATAAACATTACAAATTTGATCTTGTACATGTGCCAATTTTACTGTCATTTGACCATAGATGCATATACATATACGTTGACATATGATGCCTCAGGTTGGTGGCATAGTTTCTTCCTAGTGTCTTAACATTTATGAACTTGTGTTTGACGTGAGGGGCATTTTAGGAAAGCTGTGAAGAAAAGTAGGTTATGGGCTGATGTCTGCTCTGTGCCATAGACATTTTAGAACGCAAGGAAGAGCCTACTCTCTAGTATACATGCAGAATTTGTCCCCAGATAAGGATTTCGGAGTCCCCTCATGCCAGTTGAGAATGGTAAAGTTTGTGACTATACTGTAAAGCACTTTTGTGTTCATTTATTTACATATTTTTATAATTAAAAAAACTCAACATGTAACTAGTGGTGATTTTAGCATAAGCATTACTTGGAGGGGAGAGATAAATAACAGAGTCACATTATAAACTCTATTAGATACTTGGGCTCCAAAATGGATTTGACATATTCTCATTTTTCCAAAGACTTTTTTCCACCTGGAATAAGAAGAAAGGACTAGTGGAAACATTTGAGTTGGGAAGGCTTGTGGGCAAAGGAAAGTAGGCCAAACCCTTGCAATATATCCTGTTCAAGTGCAAGTACAATGTCTATGGATAAGAATACTTCTTTAAAAACAAACGATTGTTTGTAATACAATCTCAATTAGTAAGTAAAAAGTTTACATTTTTTCTATTGCTATTGGTTTTAAAATTTGCTACCCTGCATTCTGAAATATTATAAGAGTTAATACCAAAAATACTTTTAATGTCTGACATCTCTTACATTTCACATGGTTGTTTTTATTCAAATATCATTGTAAATAAAAGTAAACTTGGATAAATTTGAAAATAAACTTTTAATTGTTGCAAACTATGATTATCAATTTGTAAATTTACCCTTTGACCTAATGTACATTTTTAATGTAGCCATTAAATTGTCTATATTTAATCTATTAGTTTCTCTCTGTAAACGTTTTTAATCTCAGTTGAATGCTGGGCAGTTTATAATTATGTACAAAGGTGTTTTTTTCCTATCAAAGTTGACTTTTGCACATTTTTGGAAATGTTTAATTTGTACACTGATTTACTACTCTGACCAATAATAGTTGATGGGTGTATGAGTATCATGAATGCGTGCATTGAACTACTGTCTGTGTCTTTATGTTTTAACTTCTTTCAAGATGTAGCCATCAGTAACTGCACTGCTATTACTGACTTAAATGGACCTTCTTGCTTTTACAAAGTATACTTATCTATGGTTCTATCTTTGTTGAAGAACTCAGGAGTTCAACATCACTTTCTGATTTTACATGTATTCTAAAATCCATGACTAAGTTGAAAGTATGCTTGTAACTCTGGGTATCAGGGGATGTGTGTGTGGAGATGTCTTTGTCTGTAGGCACATGTATATATCCTAATAATTTCTTATTTTCATTTCATTTCTACATTTTTATGAACTTGTTTTATAAGGGTACTGTTTAGTTAGAATAATTAAATATATATAAAAGCTTTCTGAGAGATTATTTACTATATAAATATATTTTCAGCTGGCTGATCAAAAGTATTTTTTTAATTTTGTTTTTAACCATTTGAAATGTATTTGTATCTCCAGAATTGGATGCAAATTTACTCAGATATCAACTAAAATATTCTTGCAAGGAAGGGCATTGAATTCTCTCTTGAGAATTCTGTGAAATGCAAATTAAGAGGAAAAATGGATTTTAAAGCAGTAGCAAAAACACACTGTCCATTAAAATGGCCTTTAAATTCTCAAAGCTATGAAAAAATGTGAGAAACTAAATTGTCTTGAAGAGATGTCAAGATTTTTTATATCTCCAGTTGCTTTTGGCCTGTCTTGTTGTTTTTGAATATTTCCTATATCCTACCCTAAAGATTTCAACTTTTAGTTTTTCTCTTACTGGGCAAAGTCAGACCGCATTTATAAAACAGAACATTGACATATTGTGATCCTCTGTAATTGACTATAAATTGGTTTAGGAATATTTGAACATACATTGTTGTGTCTTTAGACTGTACTGTGTATTTTAAGTAACTGGCAGAAAAAGAATTGGAAATTAAATTTCCAATCTGACAATGTTATTGTACTAAAGGAAAACCTTGTTTTTAATATGCGGTATCCCGTAAATGTTATTTGTATTAGGAATAAAGTCCACTGTTGAAGTTGAATGTCACTAAGTGTATTATGTTACAAGGAGCCGGTATGATTAGAAAAACCTACCAGAAGCCAGATACAGTGTGGTATGTGCCACATTTCATGCACATTTTGACTTTGTGTTGTTCATTCAAAATTGTGCTTGTAAAAATGTATAAAATTTCTGAGTTTTATAATTTTTTGTACTTATTTTTTCTTGCTGGTAAATAGCTTTTTTTAAAAAATCTAATGTGAAAGAAACCATGTTTATATTTTGTTAGTGATCAATGACTTTGTTTATATGGAAATTTGTATATTGTTGGCTCACATCTTTGTTTAGATTTATCGTGCATGAAGGCCTGCAATAATTAGCACAATGAAAATTGCTTTTTCTTACGTTAGTTCATCTTTTTTGAAAGATTGTGGTGCAAAGGCTTACTCTGAGTAACCTTCTGGACTTTGGAATGAATATAAATGAATGGCACTTTGAGTGTTAATAAAGCTGATATTTATTTCCACTGTGATTGATTTGTTACAATCTGTTCTTGGACACAGTGTGTTCTCGTGTTCCCTCCTTTGCCTGAGTTGACCACTTTCTAGGAGATCAGGCAAGACTGACCTGGGAAACATTGCAACCAAATCTTCCTAAAGTATATCTGTAATCCTACCCAACATGCTCCAGAGCATGTCTTTTTTTTTTTTTT
>ML108134.1:0-13554 GCA_003697995.1 Taxidea taxus jeffersonii | reverse complement strand
TTTATTTTGGTGAGAACATTAAGATCGACTCTCTTAGCAACTTTCAAGCCTATAATACAGTATTATCACCTATAATCACTATCCTATAGATTAGCTCCCTAGAACTTACTCATTTTCTAACTGGGAATATTATTCCTTGGCCAGTAACTCCCTATTTCCTCCACCCCTGCTCAGCCCCTGGTAACCACCACTACCCTATTTCTTTGAGTCCAGATATTTTTTAGATTTCACCTGTGATATCATATAATATTTGTCTTTCTCCATCCAACTTCCCTTAGCACAATGCCCTCAAAGTCCATCCATTTTGTCGCAAATGTCAGGATTTTACTCTTTCTCATAGCTATTTCATTGTGTATATATGCACCACATCTTCTTTATCTATTCATACATTTACAGACACTTAGGTTGTTTTCATATCTTGGCTATAGTGAATAATGCTGCAATAAACATGAGAATGCAGATATTTCTCTGAGATCCTGTTTTCATTTCCTTAGAATGATACCCAAGAAGTGAGATAGCTGGATCATATGGTAGTTCTATTTGTAATTTTTTGAGGAACCTCCATACTGTTTTCCACAGTGGCTGCACCAATTCATGTTCTCACCAACAGTACACCAGGGTTCCCTTTTCTCCACATCCATGCCAAAATCTGGTATATCTTATACCCATTCTAACAGGTGGGGGGATGACAGCTCATCAGGATTTTAATTTGCATTTCCTTGATGATAAGTGATTTTGAGCATCTTTTTATGTGTTAATTGACCATTTGTATGTCTTCTTTGGAAAAATATTCAGGTCTTCTGCCCATTTTTTAATTGGATTGTTAATTTTTATGCTATAGAGTTGAGTTCATGCTATCGAATTTTTAAAATCTATTTTGGGATATTAACCATTTATCAGATATATAGTTTGAAATATTTCCTCCCATTTCATAGATTGCCTTTTCATTTTGTGATTGTTTCTTTTGCTATGCAGAAACTTTTTAGCTTATTGTAGTCCCATTTATTTATTTTTGCCTTTGTTGCATGTGCTTTTGGTATCACATCCGAAAATTATTGCCAAGAGCAATGTCAAGGAGGTTTTCCACTATATTTTCTTTTAGCAGTTTTATATGGTCTCAGATCTTACATTTAAGTCTTTAATCCACTTACAGTTGATTTTTGTGAGTAGTGTAAGGGGTCCAATTTCATTCTCCTGCATGTGATTATTCAGTTTCTCTAACACCTTTTATTGAAGAGATTATGCTCTCCCCATTGAGTATTCTTATCAAATATTAGTTCACAAAATATTTTCCTAATTATGAAAACGTTGTATTAGCCATTCTTCTTCATCACCTCCTTCACTAAAATTAAGCAGGTATGGCAGTAAGAACTTTTAAAAAGGCCATATGTTTAACCCAGTATTTCTATTTCTCAGAACTTGACTTGGGAAAATAATCCAAGATACATTTAAAGATTTATACACGATGTTAGTCATCACAGAACTTCTATAATAGGATAAATTGTAACTATGCCAGTGCCCCCCAAATTTGGGTTTGGCTAAATAAATTATGATACCGTGATACAATGAAAAATTAGTCATTAAATACTCATTCTAACAAAGGGTTAAAAAAAAGCTTAAGTTAGGAGGATTATAAAATCATATGTCCAAGTAATATCTTCTTGGTGTAAAAACACCTACTTACAGAAGAAAAAGCCTGGAAGAAATTAGACCAAAATGTAAATACCTAAGGGTGGTGTATGTATGATTTAAATAGCCTTCGCAATGCTTTTCTGTTTTCCAAGACTTTTATATAGCATATAGTATTTAAACAGATGGAAGGTAGAAAAGTGGAAAATCCAGTTTTAAAGCTATGGTTCTCCACTTCTTTCATGAAATTCATTTAGAACAGGGACCAAAAAACCTTCAATTTACTGAAAGCCATTTAGCTGAGAACCGATCTCTATGTTGCAAATTCTGTGGCTGAATTTCAGCTGCTTAACTGATCAGCAGTGTTTAACAAAGGGGATCACTTTCTCCACCTTGAAATGCCATCATATGAAAGCAGTACTTCCAGGTCTCCTTATTTCCCTACCTCTCTGACTGCTCCTTGACTGGTGCTGCCCCAATTCTCTACCTTCCAGTCTCCTCACTGTAAAATGTATCCCAAACTTATCTTTGCCTACATTCATTCCCTAGGCACCCTTTAACAGTTCTATAGCTTCAGTACCATACATAGGTTGACAATTCCCAAACTTACATTTCTAGGCCCCTGTAATTCAGGCTTACATCCAACTGCCTTCTTGACATTATATTTGTCTATTAGCACACTGCTATGTTTTCCCCAAAACCCTTATGTTGAAGCCTTAACTGAAATTATGAACTGTATTTGGAGACAGAACCTGTAAGGAAGTAATAAAATTTAAATGGAGTCATAAGGGTGGGACTCTAATCTGGAAGGGCTGATGTCCTTAGGTGAAGAGGAAGAGACACAGTTCTTGCCCTTCTCTCAACCCCACAATGAGGACACAGCAAGAAAGCAAGAAGGTGGTAATCTGTAAGCCAGGAAGAGAGCAGGACTTGATCTTCAACTTCCAACCTCCAGAGTTGTAGGAAAATAAATTTCTGTTGGTTAAGTCACACAGTCTGTGGCATGTTATTATGGCACTCAGGTGGACCACTCACATTCAGTGTGTATAGAACCCACCCTTGAAACCTGTACCTTCTTTAAGGTACATCATTTTTACAGTTGCAGAAGCCAAAAATTTTGGAGTTATTCCTCTCTCTCCTTCCATAACCGCTCAGGCAGCAACTCCCACTCTATCTTCAAAATACATTCAGACTGGAACCACTGTCATCACCTTTACCCCACCATGCTGGTAAAGCCAGCACTTCTCAACTGGAGTGCTGCTGTGGCTGCCCTTGACCTTGTAAAGGCTATCTTTAACACAGCAGCTAGTGTAGAGTGACTTTTTAGTATATGTGCTGCGGAAGCGAGCACAGTAGAGTGACTTTTTAATAGTGAATCAGATTGTCATTTTTCTGCTCAAGTATCTCCAGCAGTTTTCTATTTCATACTAAAATTCAAAGTTCTTGCAATAGTTTACAAGGCTCTACATCAGTGGTTCTCAAAGCTGACTATCAGCATCTTGTGGAGGATATGACTGTTGTGTCCCTAGAGTTTTGATTTAGTAGGTCTGGGGTGGGCCTGATACTTCGCATTTGTACCTCTATCAGTTTGAACGTTTCCATCTGATGTTGATGCAGGCAGGGGACCCCACTTTGAGAACCACTAATCTACATGTATAGTAGTAGGTACCGGGTCTTCTCCCCCACTTCTTGCAGCCACATGGCTCCCCTCTCAGCTTCTTGTTAGAGACCAAATCTGTGTGGTCGAGTTCTAGGCTCACACTGCTTCTCCTTTGGGATTTACATAGGACACTGCCTCACTTTTTCATAACTTTTGCTCCAGTAACACCAGTTGAGAGAGGCATTCTTTTTTTTTTTTCCTGTGAACTCTCCCGATTTTTTTATTTTTAAAAATTTAAATTCAATTAATTAACATATAAAGTTTCATCGGTCTTATTACAACACATATCCTCTCCAATGTCCATCACGCAGTTACCCCTGAGAGAGGCAGGCATTTTGAGGTCACTCTGAGCCCTGTTTTACTTCTCCCTGGAGCTCTTTTTTTTTAAGATTTTATTTATGACAGAGAGAGCAGGAGCGAGCACAGGCAGAGTGGCAGGCAGAGGGAGAAGCAGGCTCCCTGCTGAGCAAGGAGCCGGATGCGGGACTCTATCCCAGGACGCTGGGACCATGACCTGAGCCGAAGGCAGCCGCTTAACCAACTGAGCCACCCAGGCGTCCCCTCCTTGAAGCTCTTAACGCCGTTAATTGTGTACGGCCCAGGCCCACATCTCTTTCAGAATTTACGTTCCAACCTCCAGGGCCTTACTTTGTTCACTGACCTACCCGGCGGCTAAAAACAGTGCCTGAACTCTCATAAACATGCTCAATAAATATTTCACTCACTGACTACAGGAAGGAATGGAAGGGGGAAAGGGCCTTCGGCAGAACACTCGAACAGAAAACCCAGTCGCGAGGTTTTCGCAACCACTGTGCGACCCGGAGCTCAGAGGCGGGACTTCCTGTGCGTTTGCCGAAGGAGCTTCCGGCATGAAGGGGAAGTCCCCCTGAGAGCATCCGCCGCAGAGACCCGAGGCCCCGGCTGTTGAGTGCTGTCGCTGCCATGGGCAAAAGAGACCGGGGGGATCGCGGTGAGACGTGTGCGGGCGCCCTGGGGCCTGCCTGCGTTCGCTGTCCACATCGTCCTGTGTCGTAGCTGCTCTGGGCTTCGCAGCGCCTGCCGACCCCACAGTGTCTCGCGGGCTGTACATGCTGTCGCGACAGGCCGCTGAGGCAGGGGAGATCCTTGACCTTTGGGCGCCCTGTGTCGTGGGCCGGGTGGGAGGCATTTGAGGGAGAGGACGCCAGCGGCACGCAGGTGGCTCTTGGGTAGGAGTGTGTGGCGTTTGTGAAATAAGGCTGCTGCTAGGCTTCCTCGAAATGCCGCTAGGCAGTGCGGAGAGAGCCCTTGCTTCCTCCTGCTGGACTCACTTCTGTGTCCGTACCTGCAGATAAGAAGAAATCCAAGAAGCGGCACTACGAGGATGAGGAAGAAGATGAAGACGACCTCCCTGGGAACGACTCTCAGGAAGCGGTCCCCTCGGCGGCCGGGAAGCAGGTGGATGAGTCCGGCACTAAAGTGGATGAATATGGAGCCAAGGACTACAGACTGCAGATGCCTTTGAAGGACGACCACACCTCGAGGCCTCTCTGGGTGGTAAGCATACCCTCACCTAGGGCAGGACCAAGAGTTTGTAAACCCAAAATAGAAATGCAGGGTACTACTCTCCAGAGCTGGCCGGGAGAGAGCTTTCATACATAATGTTGGAGCATATAGGAATGCGCAGGTGTGCACATATGTGCTGGCTAGACTTGGGCTCCCTTCATCTCCAACCCTCCTCTTACTCACCTTCCTTCCATTTCTACCGCATGCGTCGAAATACGTTTTTTATCATGGAATAAACGCTATGTGGTGTGTAATATTTTAATTCCCCATTTAAAAAATTAATGGAAGTTATGTACATGCTAGGCAGCTCTTTTGCTTAACTTGAAGTAATTAATACTCTACATTCATTTGAAACCTGGCCAAAAGGTACCTTGAGGATAGCCAATGAGGTGGGCTTTCCCTGTAAAGAACAGTAGGAAGCAGCTACTTTGGAAACCTGTTCTAGTCTCTCCATTCCTTGTATCTGATTAAAGTAGGTCTTTACAAAAACATCCTGAGTGTTAAAGATCACTTTGTGGGCAGCTTCTCTTTTCTGGATAATGATCTGGGAAGGAGTCTGATGCTTTCTCCAACTCATTAATTTCTTTGTCTGTTGTGTCCATTTGATGTTTCTTAGGCTCCTGATGGCCACATCTTCTTAGAAGCCTTCTCTCCAGTTTACAAATATGCTCAAGATTTCTTGGTGGCCATTGCAGAGCCAGTGTGCCGACCAACCCATGTGCATGAGTACAAACTAACTGCCTACTCCCTGTATGCAGCTGTCAGTGTTGGGTTACAAACTAGTGACATCACCGAGTACCTCAGGAAGCTCAGCAAGACAGGAGTCCCTGATGGAATTATTCAATTTATTAAGGCAAGTGGAGGCTAAGGCTGGCTTTTTTGCCTTTCTTGTTAATGCAATAATAGTGGAGACAGATGCTACACATTGTGAGTCTGTGGCAGTTCTGAAAATGCCATTCAGATCTCATGTGGGGAGCATGCATAACTGATTACCCCAGCTCCTACTCTTCTGGATCCAGTGTGGTGGTCATGCTGAGGCCACACTTTCATGAACTTTTCTGATACAATGGGTACTAATGCACTGGGGATACTAATTCAGCCCTTTTGGCCAGGGTTATTTGGGAATGCAGCCTAAAGTGAATGGTGTTTTCGGCTGAATTGTGTCCCCTTCATAACTCATATGCTGAAGCCATAACCACTAATGTGATTATATTTGGAATAAGGAAGTAACTAAGGTTGCATGAGGTCACAGGAGTGGGGCCCTAATCCAATAGGATTAGCATCCTTTTTTTTTTTATAAAAAGATTTTATTTATTTATTTGACAGACAGATCACAAGTAGGCAGAGAAGCAGGCAGAGAGAGAGAGAGGAGGAAGCAGGCTCCCCGCTGCACAGAGAGCCCGACGCGGGGCTTGATCCCAGGACCCTGAGATCACGACCCGAGCTGAAGGCAGAGGTTTTAACCCACTGAGCCACCCAGGCGCCCCGGATTAGCATCCTTTTAAGAAGAGTCAGCCAGAAAGCTCATGTGCTCTCTTTCTCTTTGTGCACAAGGAAGAGGTCATACAAGCACATGGTGAAAAGGTAGCCAGGAAGAGAGCCTTAACTAGAAACTAATCACTGGCAACTTGATTGTCGACTTCTGGAAATGTTTCTGTTGGTAAATCACCCAGTCTGTGGTGTTCTATAATGCAGCTGAGTAAATTAGTATAACTGTAAACTCTCTAGGGCTGAATATCTGCATGGGACCAATAGTCAACAATTTCTGTTTGGGAATGTCAAAAAGAACTTCCAAGTATTGAAGTGGCTAGGGTTCCATATGAAGAGCAGTTGAACATGCTTGGGTTTGTCCTAAGAGATAGATGAATGCCATTCAGTAAAGTTGGACCGTGACGTTTGTTGTCCTTGGCTGTTCTAAAGGGAGTTGGATTTAGACCCCCAAATCTGGAGTGGCAGGTGAGTGCCACAGGCATCCAGTACAGTAAAGCATCCAATCTCAGAGAAGCCGACAGGAGCTCTGGTGAGAGTTCTCTCTTCTCCTGATGTGGAAAGGTGTCTAGGGAGAAGGACTTGTACCTTGCTGGAATGAAGCCTGCATCAGCGCACTGTCTCTGCTAGGTCTTGGCTGGGAGCTGCCTGCAGGAATATAGGTGTTAGTACAATACAGTGGTAGATCCAGAAGGGTAGCAGCAGGGGCAGGCCACAGCCCAAGTGTCAAATTTCCATGGCTACCACACAACCTCTCCTGCGTTCCATTCAGAAGATTGTTGAGAACCTGGAAGATTTTAGCTGTATTTTCTTCCATCAAAAAGCTTACATTCTAGTTGGGGAAATAGGAACATTGGTGAGGAGGTTGGGAGGCTTTGAATTTAATTTATGCAGCCATTACTGAACCCTCACTCTGCCACCTTTGTGCTGGCTGCTATAATAATGCTGGTGTGGCTGGATGAACCGTTGGGTTAGGGTGGGGCCTGTGGGAATGGAGAAGAAAGGGGAAAGGAAAATAAAAGAAAGATTTTGTATAGCATTTTATAAATCAAGGGATGTGTATCAGAAAGAGCGAGGCAAGAGTAAGGTTTTACTCTCAAAAGTAGAGGTTAATAAGAAAAAGCTCAATTTAGGTAGACCTGACATCTTTAGGATTGCACATTGGGCTTTCCTAAAGTAAAATGAACTCTTTACTTGGTACTTCACTTGGTAAAGTAGTAAGACATGCCCATTAGTGAATGTGTCCTGGATGAGCTGCGTGTTGCTAATCGTGCCTGTTTGATATCACTCCTTGCAGTTGTGTACTGTCAGCTATGGAAAAGTCAAGCTTGTCCTGAAGCACAACAGGTAAGGGATTCTGTGAGAGGCCCACCCGTGGCACATTCACTCTGCTCATAGAAGGGGGCAAGGAGCACATGTCTGTGAACTGTTTGTTTTCATTAGCACCTACTCTCCTGAGTAAGGGGATAAAAGGAATAAGCAAAGTGAAGTGACCAAAACTGGAAATTCATTCACTGGCTACTGTGTTCCCCCTGGCAGTGGAGCTGGGACTCAGACCCCTCCTTATTTGACTTTAAAGCAGGGTTTTGCTCCTTCTTTGCTATATCTTGGCGTAGCTTGTAGCTCAGATTTGGGCAAGGCTGTGGGAGAGTAAGAGCAGAGAGAGGCACAAAGCCACTATTTCCAGACCATCTGATCAAATAAGCAACAGAATGTTCTGGAAATGGTGTACTGGTCACTAGTCACCTCCTTCATCGCCTCTTGCAGGTACTTCGTTGAAAGTTCCCACCCTGATGTCATCCAGCATCTTCTCCAGGATCCAGTGATCCGGGAATGCCGTCTACGGAACTCCGAGGGGGAGGCTACAGAGCTCATCACAGAGACCTTCACCAGCAAGTCTGCCGTATGTGGCCTCCTAGATCACCCTTGGGGGTGGGAGCGTTTGGGATATCAGTTCTCTCAAGGATGGTTAGTTTAGCATTTGCAACCTTGGGACCCTACAGTCTTCTTACAGCTACAGTTCCCCTTGTAACTTTGGCTCTTGCCTGGTAGCAGGAGGGCTTGTCATACAGAGGTCTGGATCCCGCCTTGCTCTTACAGATTGCCAAGACCGCTGAAGGCAGTGGTGGGCCTTCCACTTCCCGGGTGACAGATCCACAGAGTAAATCTGACATCCCCACGGACCTGTTTGACTTTTATGAACAAATGGACAAGGATGAGGAAGAAGAAGAAGAGACCCAGACAGTGTCTTTTGAAGTTAAGCAGGTTAGTGAATGTACCCCTGCCTAAGCTGGCCCAGCCCTGCATGGACTGCAGTGTGTGAGAGACCAGGTCCCCATCTGTTCCTGTATTGCTTTCTCCTTTTTGGCATCTGTGGGCTGTAGCATCATTCCTCCTAATAGAGTTAGTCCTGAGTGTCCTGTTCCTCAGGCTGGTGTGGCAGTCTTCACAAGTCCTAGGGAGATGTAGGAAATGGCCCCTTGGATTATGTACAGTTTATCAGCTTGGTTTGGACTTAAGATTATAAAACCTCTTTCATGCTCACTCCCCAGGAAATGATTGAGGAACTCCAGAAACGTTGCATCCATCTGGAGTACCCTCTGTTGGCAGAATATGACTTCCGGAATGATTCTGTTAACCCTGATATCAACATTGACCTGAAACCCACAGCTGTCCTTAGACCTTATCAGGAGAAGAGCCTGCGGAAGATGTTCGGGAATGGACGTGCCCGTTCTGGGGTCATTGTGCTTCCTTGTGGTGAGTAACACCTGTGTGAAGAAGGTGGTCAGGCTCTTCTGTCTTGGTCTGCCAGCTCCCCCTCACTCTTTTTTGTGTGCCTTTCTCTAAATCACACCTGGCCAGGGAGCAGCGAAGGTCAGATGACTCCCTGATTCATTACTTAACAAATATTTGAGTGCCTGCAGTGTGCAGAGTTCTGACCTCAGCAGTGAGGATATATTGGTGGATAGAATAGCACTTCTGATCTCACAGAGCTTGTTTTGGTGGTAGAAAGACAGGATAAACAAATCAATTAAGCCATGTGTCAGACCTTGGGCATTGGAGAAGAGGGCAGGGTCAGCAGTTAGTGATGTGCAGAAGGTGCTATTTTAAACACTGGGGTTAGGGTCTTGTTCCTTGCAATCAGTCTTGTGAGTTGTGTGTATATGGAGACCTCCTAGCACAGAAACTTTGCTTGCGTGTTCCTGAATGGCTTATTACAGTGTACATGTCTAAGAACGGGCAGTATAGCCCCCTTGTTACCTTTCTGATATCATTTGTCCTAAGTCACGTCAGGTGCTGACCAGTGTTCTTGGCCAGAGGTCACAACAGATTCACCTGGGGGCTCTTCTTCAGACTTAAGGAGGTTAGAATTTCCAGGGGAAAGGCCAGTGCCTTTAGGTTCTTTTTTTCTTAAAATCAGCCTAGGAGATTTTGATGCACATGCCTGGTAAGAAAAGAATTTCTGTTTAAAGGAAGAGCTTGATTTTTATCTTGATCTTCAAATGGTGGGTGATAGTAAACTTGGAAGTCCTGGAATTTTGCTTTTGTCTATGCCAGTAATGTCCGCCTTTCCCATATTCCTGAGCTCTCAGCTCAGCATGCCCTGTGGTCATCGCAGCTGCCTTGTACTAAGCCCTCCTCTGTGCAGTCCGTGTACCCCAGCAGCACCACCTCCCCATGGCTTGGGCACATTATCCTCGGCTTTCCTTTTCTCACATTCAAAATGGCAAGAATAAGCGAGTCACTCACCTCTGGTTTGTTTTGAGATTTCAACATTTGAACTGAATTCATGGAAAATGTTAGAGTAGGGCCTAGGGCTTGTCTCTTTTAATTCTCATGTTTGGGGTGAGCTGGGCATGTCTCTTTTTTATAAGAAAGAAAACAGGCTCTGGAGCAGTAAGTGCCCCAGAATATCAGCTGTGAGGATTATTACAGGTAATTCGCCCAGATTCATGTGTTGATGGGTCATTCTGTCTGTCTGTATCCATTGCAACCTGGCCTTTGGTTTCTCAATAGGTGCTGGGAAGTCCCTGGTTGGCGTGACAGCTGCATGCACTGTGAGAAAGCGCTGTCTGGTGCTGGGTAACTCCGCTGTGTCTGTGGAGCAGTGGAAAGCCCAATTCAAGATGTGGTCCACCATTGACGACAGCCAGATCTGCCGTTTCACCTCCGACGCCAAGGACAAGCCCATAGGCTGCTCCATTGCCATTAGCACCTACTCCATGCTGGGCCACACCACCAAAAGGTCCTGGGAGGCTGAGCGAGTCATGGAGTGGCTCAAAACTCAGGAATGGGGCCTCATGATCCTGGATGAAGTGCATACCATACCAGGTAAGCAGGCTGAGAGCTGAGCTGCACGCTCATTGCAGGGAAAGAAATTGATTTCCAACTCTTTTTTTTTTTAAGATTTTATTTATTTATTTGGCAGACAGAGATTACAAGCAGGCAGAGAGGCAGGCAGAGAGAGAGGAGGGAAGCAGGCTCCCCACTGAGCAGAGAGCTCGATGCGATGCGGGACTCTCTGCCATTGATTTCCACTTGAAATTGATTTCTGCTTGTTGGGTTGAGGGAAGGACTGCTGTGTAGTATATTTGTCTTGCTAGAAAGCCTTGCTGCTTCAAGTTTTAAAATAAATCATAAGCTTATGGGAGTGGGTGTGAGGGTGGGAGGTGGATGGGTGTATCCGTTCACAGCTTCCTCAATCATGGGCCCAGAGCAATCATTCAGAAAATGGTATTTCCCTCCTTCCTCCATCTTACTGTTGCAGCTCAGTTTACCCTTAACCCACCGGTTTGTGGTGCCATGAAAACTGGACCAAAAGCACTAAAGTACTTGCTGTAGTAGTATTCATTTTATTTGAAGCCTGAAGTATTGATTCTTAATATATTAAAGAAGCTTTACTTCTCCAAGTGTTGCAGGCAGTCTTTTTTTTTTTTTAAAAGAATAGCTATATTGATATTGATCCACTGATAAAATCTACTCTTTATAAGCATACAATTTGATTCTTAGTTAGTTTGTGGACTTGTGCAGCTGTCATCGTGATCCAGATTTAGAACCTCTCTCTCATACTCATTTACAGTCAGTGCTTTCACCCCCACCCACCATTGAGGTGCTTCCTGTCTCTGTGGATTTGCCTTTTCTGGAAATACCCTATTAACAGAATTATATAGTACATATTTTATTATGTGTGCCTGCTTTTACTTTGCATGATGATTTATCCCTATTACATGTATTGATAGTGTCTTCCCTTTTATTGCTGAGGAGTAATCTAGACAAATAATTTTTGATGAAACAAGTGAAGGGGGAGCCCTGATAAGTTAAGAAGTATAAATCAGAGATTTCTCTGAATAAATGAAATCAGAGGCATTTTCACACAGAATATTCAAAATATGGCCAAAGTGGCCCTAGCATCCATTCTTTTCGGGGCAGTGAGAGCCTCTCTGGCGCTCCTGGATGTCTGAACATAACTAGAGGTGTTCACGGCAAGCCAGGTAGGGATCAGAGGTCTTTCAGGTTGAAAGAACAGGGCATTAGTCCTGAGGTGGGAGAGTACTTGGCATGGTCCAACCCAGCAAGGTGACCATGTGGTGGGAGGGATACAGACAAGAGGAGTCCAAGCTAGGTTAGAGAGAGGCAGACAGGATGGAGCGTGGGCCAAATGCCATAGGACCATATAGGTCACTGTAGGGTCTTTGGCTTGTACTATGGTGGGAAGCCATTTGAGGGATTTGAGCAGACGGTGACATGATCTCATTTATGGCTATAAAAATACTCTCCTGGCTGCTCTACTGAGAATAGATTTAAAGAGGCAAGGTCTAGTGGAAGCAGCTAGATGGGTCCCAACAAGAGTAAGAATAAAGGTTATCTACTTCTGGATGTATTGTGAGGGTGAAGCTGACAGGCTGGATGTGGGGTCCAAGAGAAAGAGAAATCAAGGACAAAAGTAAGGTTTTGGGCTTGAGTAATTGGAAGGAAGGAGTGGCCATTAATTGAGATGTTGAAAGCCACACAAGGAACAGGTTTGAAGAGTGCTGAGCAGGAGTTAGGCTTTAGACATATTCATTTGATTGCCAGTTAGACATTCTGGCAGTGGCAAAGATGTTAGAAAATGGACACGAGACAAGGATAGACATTTCACCAGACAGAATGTGCTGATGCCAAGAAGCACTGGAAGAGATGTTCCACATCATTAGCCCTGAGGGAAATGCAGATTAATACCATGAGATGAGATGCCACTTTATACACATCACAGTGGCTACAATGAAAAAATACTGACAATAATGGATATCAGTGAGAGGCCAGAGAAGCTGGCATGTATCACCAGAGGAATCTCAGAATGTAGTCACTGTGGAAAAGTTGGGCAATTTCTTAGAAAATTGGCATATGACTCAACAGGCCCACTCCTGGGCATCCATCCTAGAGAGTGAAAACTCAGGTTCACACAAAAACCTGCCCCTGAATGTTTAGCGGCTCTAGTCAAGAGTCTCCAAAACCTGGAGTTTTGGAGAATGCCCAGCAGTGGGTGACCAGACAGACAAACGGGTCCACCCCTCCCTTGGAACGCTACCTCAGCCATGAAACAGGACACGTAGTTGCTGCGTGCAACAGCTTAGATAAATCTCCAGAGGTACATGCTGAGTGAAATCAACCCATCTCAGGAGGTTATATAGTGGATGGTGCCTTTAGAAAGCCTAAAGGATAGTGATGGAGAGTAGATCAGTGGGTGCCAGGGGTTGAGGAGGGTATGACAGTAAAGGGAGAGCACAAGGGGATGTTGGGGTAATGTGTTGGTCCATATCCTGACTATAGTGGTAGTCACACAAATCCATACGTGTGTTAAAATTTATAGAACCAATCCCACCTACCCATTTACCAGTTTTACTGTGTGCTAATTGAAAAACTAAAAAAAATTTGGGAACAGGGGACATTGGGTCTGATTGGATTGGAAGTTGGTGACCTAGAGAATCACATCCTACAAAAGAATTTGAAATTGCCATGTAGTGGTTTAGCTGGAGGCTGTGTTTGAAGCTTGGGAAAACTTGAAGTTTTCTGCTTGAGTGTGTATTTAGTTTATGTTGATGTTCCTCTTCAGCCTGGGTCTCAGGTCCCAGAGGGCAGCTGTCAGGCTTGGGATTGGTTGTCTGGTGATGAGGATACAGAATTGTACCCCCACAAAATTTTACTCTTGCTGTGGGTGTCTATGTGTGTCTCTTTCTTCCCTGGTTCACTGC
>RCUC01155545.1:0-26646 GCA_003697995.1 Taxidea taxus jeffersonii | reverse complement strand
GCAGCAATAATGAATGGTACAGCATCTCAATGCAAGCCTCAATGAGGATCCATTACTGCCCTTAGGATGGTAGGACAAGACAAAGAAGCAGTGTTGGAACCTAAAGACAGTAGCTGTATGGAGAGGGCCATCTGACACCTGACCTTTAGTAGAGGGGTACACGATGAACTGCGCAGAAGGGAGCTGAGGGGACCAATATGACAACCTCACTCTTTTCCCTGCCTCTGATCTCCCGTCAGTACTTCCACTGGCTGCTCTCAATCAGAAGCCAGAGGGAAAGAAAGTGGATGCAGTCCATAAACATCAGCCTCCCAGGCCACAGTGCAAAGTAGAGGGTAGAGCATGGATCTTCAGGAGCAAATGGAAAATATCATCATATACACTGAAGAAAAATAAATTCTACAACTTACAATCCTGCCAAAACTTACAAATTTCCTTTCTTTTCTTTCTTAAAGATTTTATTTATTTATTTGGAAAAAAGAGAGAGAGCACAAGCAGGGGGTGAGGCAAAGGGAGAGGGAGAAGCAGGCTACCTGCTGAGCAGGGAGCCCGACAAGGGGCTCGACATGGGGTTCGATCCCAGGACCCTGGGATCATGACCTGAGCCAAAGGCAGATGCTTAATGACGGAGCCACCCAGGTGCCCCAAAAACTTTTCAATTAGAGACTCAACCCATTCATTTTTCTGTAAGGTATGGCAAAAATTCAGGTAAACTGCATAGGGTAAATATTTATAGAATAATTATACTGAATGGCGAATTAAATTCAAAGAGTTGATTAAACAAATAGGCTATACAGAAGTGTTGAGAGGGAGGGTGGGGGGTAGAGAGAGAGAGAGAGAATAGGAACCAAGGTTTTTATTCAGCCACCATGATTCCACTAAAGTAGAATGTAACCTAGCAACAGAATCTTTACACAATGATTTGCTCATAAATTGTTGAAAATGATAGTTAGTGAAATCAGAAAGCATAATTAAATGGAGAGAAGTTACCAAAAGGGCTGAATGGGGACACAGAGAGCAAATAACTAGGTAGATGGATAAAAAAGACCAAAGGGTTCTTTAAATTCAAATTCCGATATAAGATATCTTCCTACATATTTTCTTAAATAAATATGCACACAAAATAAAAACTGTTTAGAAGGAAACAAAACTCATTTCTGCTGGAAAAGCTTGTGCCTAAAATAGATCTTTTTCAGTATAAATTTGAAATAAGTAATTATGATCTCCACTTTTCAGGAAAACATTTATCTGCAAGCTTCTGACCCTGTTATAGTTTTCAATAAAGAGAAAAAAAACCAGCTGATATTTAGAGCAATTTTGACATTTCTTCTTGATTGATATTTGGTAACATTTATGTATAAATGTTAATCACATTATTATGTTAAATGTTAATCACAGCTAATCACATCATACAGATAAAAAATTAATACCAATGTCAGAGTTAGGATGATTTCTCTTTATTACTACAGATTTCATTCATTCACACACACAGATTCTGAGTTCAAGAGAATTTGTTAACTGGTGTATTTACTTTAGCATCTTATTTTTTCTATACTTGATGCTCTGGCATCTAGAGCTTCTCTGACTACAGAGACTGGCCCTCCCAGGACTAGCCAATTCTTGGAGATAACAGGACTCTCCTTTCATATGTAAATGAGCCAATCCAAAGCCCCTGCCCTAAACTACCGCCTCTCTCTGGCTCTTAAATCCCAAAGGACAGTGTTCTTCTGCACTAGTCTCCCCAGGGCCAGATAGTGGGCAGTGAGGGATAACCTCTATGCCCCAGAGTCCTCTAAAATTATTCAAACTAGTCCATTCTAACTCTGCTTACCCTATCTTGCTTTGCCTTTCCCATAGAAACCGCAATAAAGGCTCTGCCCATGATTTCCTCTTGTTCCTGCTGCTTTCTGGTGTTTCTCTATAGGAAGATGTGCCTCCTCTTCTTAGAAATTGTAATAAACTGTCTTATCGATGGTAATCATCTCTGATACGTTGGCCTCACCATACTGGAAAAATAAGAAAATGTACATATTAAAACAGTTGGTTCTAGTCATTATGGCCTATGCTAACTCTTGAAGGAACTATGCAATAAATATTTTAGAGATTGATAATTGACTCCAAGCTCACCTGCTGGCTGTGTGACGTGGGGCAATGCACTACTACTTCTATGAACCTCGGTTTCTATGAACCTTTGTTAAGTGGGAATATTCCCTACTAGAAGGTCAAGGAGTCCTCTATGTTTTTCTCTGCTTTTATAAAATATAGTACTTTAGGTTTTGACTAAATTATAGTCATGGTTTTATCTTCCCATTAGGAAATACAGATGGTCTGCTTTTTCTGTTATCTGTCAAAAATCTATATTGTTCATAGTTAAATTTTACTTCCTCGACACCGGCCCAATCAGTTCCGACAGTTACTATTTGATAGTAAAATGCCCACAAGAGGGCGGCAGAGGCAACACAATTACCGGCAGGTAGCACACCACAGCCTGAGGAAGAGCCCCACTGCTTCCCCTTTTTGAGCACCCCAGAGGAGTCACTTGGTCATCAAAGTTCCAGGGAACATAATGAGCCACAGGCAGTTCTTGGCCCCACCAGGGAACCTGGGCTGGCGTTTGGAATTAATTTTGTGAAGAAGCTCAGGTTTTCTCTACAATTCACTGTGGTGGTTCACAAATAGTAAATGTTAATATTATTCTTAATTCCTCATCAACATACAGCACATTTATGTGCACCTAATCAGTCTATTCCTGAGAAACAACAGATTTCTAAAAAGTATTAAATAGAATATCACTCACGATCCATGCCTGCAGCCTTATTTACCTCTACCCATCTACTGAAAGAATAAATACTTCATCATGAAATATTTCTTAAGTAGATCATTGGTAGTAATAAAATAATTTGGACCACTCCATATTTAAAAAAACAATTCTCACATAGTACAATATGTCCCCTTTGAAGCTTTTACTGCATTTGAGGGAGAAAGAATCATTCCACTGAAAGCAACTACACTAAGTAGTTCTACAATTTTGTACCAGTTCTAAAGGTTGGGAAGGGCTGTGTAAGCCCCCCTTAGTCTGTGTACCCTCAACACAGATATGCATTATAGACAGGCAAATGCACATTCTAATTAGGAATTTAGAGGAGAAAAGTTTAAATTACTTCAGCTGTAATCAGGAAATATTTTACAAAAGCATTTTAAAGATATTTTAATAATCAATTTAATTATAATTATAAATAATATAGATATAATTATGTTTTAGTATCATTTAACTCTTTAAAATGTGGTATAGTTTGCAGCCTGAGTAAATAGTGTATCATTCATTCATTTACTGATTTTACACATGCACTCTTTCATTTATAACAAGTGTAGAAGTCCCTTTCCCTCCATCAACAATATGGTATACTGTTTCCAGAACTTGCCCAACCCTGCTAATATTTGGCTCTACGAAAAATTGATGGGGGTAAAGGCAGCTGCCAGCCTGAATTCGTATTTTTTACTTCTTGGGAAACCATTTAAGAAGGCTCTGGTACAATATTTATTTGTTTGTTTTTAGCGAATTCTTAATACATCATGTTCTGGTATTTTAGCACAGACATTTTCAAATGCTCTTCCAAATATATGGAAAATATGGACTTTTTCTGTCATGACAATTTTATTATTTTTTTAATTTAGTCAGGGCCTTGGGGTCATAAGAGATTAGCCACTGTCATATCCAAAATAATGCATTTATTCAGGACAAAAGTTAACTTTCCTAGTCTTCCTCAGAAGAATTGCCTCAGGGATGCCAGAAAGACTTCAGGTAATGTCAGTTTTTTTTAATGAACTCTTGTTTGTTTGTTTTTGTTTTATTTATTTGACAGACAGAGATCACAAGTAGGCAGGGAGGCAGGCAGAGAGAGAGGAGGAAGCAGGCTCTCCGCGGAGCAGAGACTCCATCCCAGGGGCTCCATCCCAGGACCCCGGGATCATGACCTGAGCTGAAGGCAGAGGCTTTAACCCACTGAGCCACCCAGGCACCCCCAGGTAATGTCAATTTAAAATACTTTTACTGGGGTGCCTGGGTGGTTCAGGTAAGTGTCCAGCTCTTGGTTTTGGCTCAGGTCACGAACTCGGGGTTGTGAGATGAAATCCTGTAGTGGGCTCTGGACTCAGCATAGAGTCTGCTTGTCCTTCTCTCTCTGCTCTTCCCTTCATGTTCTCTCTCTCTCTCCACTCCCCCTCAAATAAATAAATACATAAAATTTTAAAACACTTCTACTGAAACTTGGGCCAGAGGAAAGTCCTTACTGTGGTTGGTGATAGAAGTAGATCTTCAGGTACTATTTCCAGGCATCACCACAAGACTTCCTGCCACCACCAAGGTGCTTTTCTCCTCTAAGTGTTCCTCTCATCTCAATTCCAAAGTATAAAACTTAGAAAAGTTGATTAGCTCTCTTTGAGGTAGGGGTGGGGCCCAGCGCCTAGCCCACTGAGCCTCTTTCCATCCCCCTCTAAGGGGGATATCATATTAAATTTCCTCCAGTATGGTTTGAATATTGGTCCCCAAGGGTATGATGGACTTGTAGTAAAAGTGGCCACCCAATGGAGCTTTATTATGTGTGAAACTTGGATTTCCTGTTAATCTTCCTAATTTCCCTCTTCATGGTGGGAAAACTCGGTTGCTCTCTTCTTGTCCCAGATCACCAAAGAATTGGAGACCCCAGAATGGGCAGAGTTTATTGAGTAGATAAGTACAGTACACTTGATTCAAGAGTGAGAGTGGGCCACTGCCATAGTTAAGAGTGGAAATGCCCCCGAAGCTCTAGCTGCATCCTTTTAAGCCTGCTTTGTGAACATGTGAATTTGGCATTGATTGACATTTTTGATTGATAACTGGTGGTTATTTTAACATTTTGGCTTCTGCACATGCACCTACCCATGATGCATTTGGTTATAATTCTATTTGTTGATCTACTACATATTTATGGACTTGTAATGAGTTTTGTTGTGATCTTGAAGGTACTTAAGGGCAAGTTGGGACCCTTGTGTACATGCTCAGCTCTTAGACGTCCCCTTGTGACTTTTAAGCCAGCTCTGTG
This sequence comes from Taxidea taxus jeffersonii, assembly GCA_003697995.1. Lineage (NCBI taxonomy): Eukaryota > Metazoa > Chordata > Mammalia > Carnivora > Mustelidae > Taxidea > Taxidea taxus. Next base: position 21,565 of record RCUC01155545.1, on the reverse strand, counting down.
GCTAGGTCTTTCCTGTTGTTAGCCCTTAGAGGTTATTCTGAAGGTATCACTGTTAATTAACCCTTGGGGGTGGCTCTCAGGGGTGGCCAGCAACTGCTTTATCTCTCCTTGCTCATGTCTAACTAACTGCCTAACAAAAAGCATAAGAAATCCCAGTTGCTTAACATAAGGAAGGTAGTTTTTCAAATGATGTAAGGGTTCCAACCTTCGTCTCTCATTCTCTTTGCAGAGCTAATAGGTTGGAGAACTACCAAAGCCTAGGTAACAGGTGAAGATAAGCAAAAATTCTTCTAAAGTCACTCAGATTCAGATTTTTTTGCCCTTATTATCTTCTCTCAAGTTTACAGACATTAGATGACCTTTTTATTTTTTATTTGTTTAAAGATTTTATTTATTTATTTGGGAGAGACAGAGATAGCAAAAGAGAGAGAGCAAGCACGAGTGGGGAGGAGAGGGAGAAGCAGGCTCCCCATTGAGCAGGGAGCCCGATGCAGGACTCAATCCCAGGACTCTGGGATCATGACCTGAGCCAAAGTCAGATGCTTAACCAACTGTGCCACCCAAGTGCCGAAGATGACCTTTTAGCTGAATTTATATATGATTCATTTTTTCCAAATATCTGCTGGAGATTGACATTCTGAAGTGTTAACAGTGCTATTGCCATGAAGTTATATATTTTCTGTGATGCATAATAGGTTCCATTTATTCTTTTTTTTTTTAGACTTTTCTACTTTATTTTCCTTCTCTTTTTTTTTTCAGTGTCCATCTTTTTTTTTAATTTAAGCTTTATTTAAACATATAATGTAACCCCACCACCCTCTCCCAACCCCTCTCTCCCCCACCCCCCTCAGTTTGTTTTATGACATTAAGAGTCTCTTTTGGTTTGTCTCCCTTCCGATCCCATCTTGTTTCATTTTTACTTTTCCTACCACCTTAACTCCCACCCCCGTTGCATCTCCATTTCCTCATATCAGGGAGATCATGTGATAGTTGTATTTCTCCAGTTGACTTATTTCGCTAAGCATAATACTCTCTAGTTCCATCCATGTCGTCGCAAATGGTAAGATTTCATTTCTTTTGATGGCTGCATAGTATTCCATTGTATATATATACCACCTCTTCTTTATCCATTCATCTGTTGATGGACATCTAGGTTCTTTCCATAACTTGGCTATTGTGGACATTGCTGCTATAAACATTCGGGTACACGTGCTCCTTTGGATCACTACGTTTGTATCTTTAGGGTAAATACCCAGTAGTGCAATTGCTGGGTCATAAGGTAGCTCTATTTTCAACTTTTTGAGGAACCTCCATGCTGTTTTCCAGAGTGGTTGCACCAGCTTGCATTCCCACCAACATTTAGGAGGGTTCCCCTTTCTCCACATCCTCGCCAGCATCTGTCATTTCCTGACTTGTTCATTTTAGCCATTCTGACTGGTGTGAGGTGGTATCTCATTGTGGTTTTGATTTGTATTTCCCTGATGCCCAGTGATGTGGAGCACTTTTTCATGTGTCTGTTGGCCATCTGGATGTCTTCTTTGCAGAAATGTCTGTTCATGTCCTCTGCCCATTTCTTGATTGGATTATTTGTTCTTTGGGTGTTGAGTTTGCTAAGCTCTTTGTAGATTTTAGATACTAGCCCTTTATCTGATATGTCGTTTGCAAATATCTTTTCCCACTCTGTCAGTTGTCTTTTGGTTTTGTTGACTGTTTCCTTTGCTGTGCAAAAGCTTTTGATCTTGATGAAGTCCCAATAGTTCATTTTTTCCCTTGCTTCCCTTGCCTTTGGCGTTGTTCCTAGGAAGAAGTTGCTGCGGCTGAGGTCGAAGCCCAGGGCCAGATGGCTTCCCAGGGGAATTCTACCAAACATTTAAAGAAGAATTAATTCCTATTCTCCTGAAACTGTTCCAAAAAATAGAAATGGAAGGAAAACTTCCAAACTTATTTTATGAGGCCAGCATCACCTTGATCCCCAAACCAGACAAGGATCCCATCAAAAAAGAGAATTACAGACCGATATCCTTGATGAACACAGATGCGAAAATTCTCACCAAAATACGAGCCAATAGGATCCAACAGTACATTAAAAGGATTATTCACCACGACCAAGTGGGATTTATTCCAGGGCAGCAGGATTGGTTCAACATCCGCAAATCAATCAGTGTGATACAGTACATTAACAAAAGAAAGAACAAGAACCATATGATACTCTCAATAGATGCTGAAAAAGCATTTGACAAAGTGCAACATCCCTTCCTAATCAAAACTCTTCAAAGTGTAGGGATAGAAGGCACATACCTCAATATTATCAAAGCCATCTATGAAAAACCCACGGCAAGTATCATTCTCAATGGAGAAAAACTGAGAGCTTTTCCGTTAAGGTCAGGAACACGGCAGGGATGTCCGCTATCACCACTGCTATTCAACATAGTACTAGAAGTCCTAGCCTCAGCAATCAGACAACAAAAAGAAATTAAAGGCATCCAAATCGGCAAAGAAGAAGTCAAACTATCGCTCTTTGCAGATGATGTGATACTATATGTGGAAAACCCAAAAGGCTCCACTCCAAAACTGCTAGAGCTTGTACAGGAATTCAGTAAAGTGTCAGGATATAAAATCAATGCACAGAAATCAGTTGCATTTCTTTACACCAACAACAAGACAGAAGAAAGAGAAATTAAGGAGTCAATCCCATTTACAATTACACCCAAAACCATAAGATACCTAGGAATAAACCTAACCAAAGAGGCAAAGAATCTATACTCAGAGAACTATAAAGTACTCATGAAAGAAATTGAAGAAGACACAAAGAAATGGAAAAATGTTCCATGCTCATGGATTGGAAGAATAAATATTGTGAAAATGTCTATGCTACCTAAAGCTATCTACACATTTAAGGTTCCATTTATTCTAAGCAAATATCTGACAATGTCCAGGTCAATTGATTTGGTAGATGAATGTTACAAGCTACAACATCTCTCATAGAAAACTACTGAAAATATATGTTCATTTATGCATGGCTTTAGCTAAACCAAATACAAATGATTTAGGAATATGTATACAAAACATAATTGAGGTTTTCATATCCTCCTGGTTAGACCAGGAAACTATTTACCTGCCCCCTAAAACTTATTTGTAATCTCCAAATTATTACTTAAGATGCTTTCGTGGTCATTGGTGGACCTGTGCACCATTTGAGTTGCCCAATGAACATGTTCCCAGCTGAGGTTGAACAAGGCAAAGCTCTGCCTTTTTGTCTCAGCTCTCAAACTGTAAACAAGTGTCCTTTTCGTGGTATATTTAGTGCCAATTCTTGGCATTTTTGTGCTTTTTATCAGTGATTTCACTGTTTAAAATGCCTCCGAGCATAGTTCTGAAGTGTTATCTGGTGTTTCTAAGCACAGGAAAATCGTGATGTGTCTCAGAGAAAATGTGTTAGATGAACTTCACTCAGGTATGAGTTATAGTGCTGTTAACTCTGAGTTCAATGTTAATGAATCATCAATATAGATTAATTTACGTGTCTTTAAATGGAAACACACACACAAAACAAGGTTATATACTGATCAGTTTTAGAAATGTTGTGACCAGAGTGTGACCTCATTCCACATGTCCCCAGGAACAGCAGGTCAGCATTCACTAATTCAGTACAACTTTATAGTACATAACCACCATGAATAATGAGACTCGGCTGTCCTCTCAGCTGGCCCTAACCCCCTAGTTCTCACCTCTGGCCAGAGAATGGAATCACAAGTGGAACTGAAAGGGAAAATAACTGACCCTAAAGTTTCAGTTGTGGAGATTTGGACGCAATGGATTTGGATGCAGTGTTTAATTGTATACAATTATACATTGTGAGTCTAATTACACATACTAATTACAATTATACATGTGAGTCTAATACACAGCTAGCTGGGCTTGAGAACAGCTTTCTAAGCTCACTCTGTGGACAAAGGAACTGAATGGCAGCTTTGGAACTTCCCATTGGGGGCGTTCTTTAAGGACAATGTGTGTGCTCAGGGAAAGCTGCCTGAAAACAGGCTTTTCTAGCCCTCCTTGGGTCATCTTTGTATTTTCATATTCAAATAAAATGGTTTAAGCTTCTTTGACAGACAATGCTTTACTATTAAATACCATAATTGTTTAAGATTTTGAGCAAATTTCACTTTATTTTAGGGAGGAGGGCACAGCCCAGTTCCGGCCAATGAGATAGATGAGCAATTCTGCTGGGGAACTCCTGGGATCTTTTCTTCCTTCACTGTTGGGAGGAAGCAAATGGGAGAAACCTGATGCTCCCACCACCACCACAATATATTTTAACTGAGGTTACAGGAAGAAATAATGTTTGTAGCCATTGTAGCCATTCTGCAACCATGAGAGAAAAACCAAGAAAATCACAGGACACATCCTTGAATTCTGACACAACGAATGTACTGGCTGTTCTTGTTATGTGAGAAAAATCAATCCCTCTGACTGGGCCTCATTTACTCAGGCATTTTTAATCTTACAGCTGAAAGCATGTCCACTGAGATGGCCCTTCCCATCATGCAGAGCATTTGTTTAAGTCTGGCGCTATTCCTAAGATTTCTGAGGATTCCCAGAGGGCTTATGCTGTCATTGTCACCCTTGGATGGAATTCTTGATCCATGTTCCCTGTCTCACTTCCAACAGCTACACTTTTTTTCTGTGCAGCTCTGCTCCACTACATGGGGCCACCAGCTCTCCTTTATTAACCAAAGCACACAGCACAAAACTGTTATATGTGGCAGACTTTTAAGAAAGATCTGGGACCAAGAAGGGTCAATATAGCAAGTGCAACAAAGGAATGAACTTTTTATTCAATATTAATCATTGCTGCCCAAATATCCTGGCCATTCCTGCTGTAGAAAATCTGCCACAGGCTCTTTCTCCCCATGGCATGTCAACATGATCTCCCAATGGAGATTTCTTCCTTGGAGATCTCTTCCTCACAGTTGTGACCATCTCAGTTCACTGTCTGTTTGAAGAGATGTTGAATGCACACAGACATATACCCATATTTACACAATAAAGACTCAAAGAGGGACGCCTGGGTGGCTCAGTTGGTTGGGCGGCTGCCTTCGGCTCAGGTCATGATCCCAGCGTCCTGGGATCGAGTCCCACATTGGGCTCCTTGCTCAGCAGGGAGCCTGCTTCTCCCTCTGCCTCTGCCTGCCTCTCTGTCTGCCTGTGCTCCCTCTCTCTCTCTCTTTCTGACTAATAAATAAATAAAATCTTAAAAAAATAAAAAGACTCATAGGAAATACACTTAAAATATTAAAAATGCCTATCTCTGGGTGATAGGATTACAAGTAACTAATATAATCTTCTTCAGTATTGTGTTATCCCTCCCACCCCCGCCAAATTTCTACAGTGAACAAAAACTGTTTCTTAAATAGAACATACTTGTATTAAAATATTCAATACAAGGGGAGGCTGGGTGGCTCAATCAGTTCATCTCCCTACAGCTCAGGTCATGATCACGGGGTCCTGGGATTGAGCCCCACACCAGGCTCCTTGCTCAGCGGGGAGTCTGCTTCTCCTTCTCCCTCTGCCTCTGCCTGCTTATGCTCTCTCTCTCTCTCTCAAATAAATAATTAATTTTAAAAAATTAAAAAAATATTCAACTCAAGAATATATTTTATATCCTATTGCATATCTGGTAATAGAATATGAAACATATTCAGTTTCCATGTGTGAACTTAGTGTACTGACATTTGTCACAAAGCAATGCTAGTAACTTGCAATGTTCCACTTTCAAGATCTAAATGCTGAATTTCCCTTCTTTGCCCAGAGTTCACTCTCCCTTCCCCTATACATCTTCTTCTTCTATTCTTATTAATCCTGCTCCTCAAATTCATCACAACTTCTAGCCCTTAGGTGGCTCTCTAGAGCTGTGGTCTCCAAGTACTTTGACTTTTGTACCTGATTCCTTATCAGTAAAAATATCTGAACATGGATCCTAATAAAAGTATATGTACTTAGAAAATCTCTACATGTACAACTATAATAATGTATCATAAAACAGAAATAAAAACTAAATAGTAAGGCATTAGATGAAGATGAAATAAGATTGTTCAATGTAACTGATATAAACCAGTGCATTAATAATAAAATACATTTTGTAATTAATAATGCTTTATTACTTTATTTTTTCAAAGATTTTATGTATTTATTTGACAGAAAGACACAGCGAGAGAGGGAACACAAGCAGGGGGAGCGGGAGAGGGAGAAGCAGGCTTCCTGCCGAGAAGGGAGCCAATTGCAAATGCGGGGCTTGGTTCCAGGACCCTGGGATCATGACCTGAGCTTAACAACTGAGCTGCCCAGGCACCCCTGCTTTATTATTTTAGAAAAATCTTAGTTTAACCCTTTGTCATTTAGTAAATCAAAAAGATTGATTTAATTTATCTTAATGCTTGATTTCAGTAACTCATTCTACTTCAAAATTTTGTCAGTTATAATATGAGCAGGTGAAATAAAGAGATTTAATTAATCGTAGAGCGGTATATATTAAGTGATTAGAACAGCAACCTCTCAATCAGACTGAACACAGGCTAAGATATCTAACCCCAAGTGTTTTTACCAGTTAACTGTCAACCATAATTTCAAGGAAAAAACAATGGCACTCTAATTATATTTGACTGTAGTTTGTTTTTAACCATTAATTTTAAAATAAAGTTAAAAAAATGGCCAACCTATGCCTTTGAGGTATAAGTGTTGTTTTAACAAAAACATGTCCAAGTGACTGTTTTTGAAAGGATTAAGCTATAGAGGAAGAAATTGGAAAAATAGATGTTTGGAAAATTTTTCACTGATTTCCGATTTTTTTTTCCAACATTGTTTGTTATATAGAAACACTTTTACATGTGCATGCTTAAAACCAGAATTTTATAACTGAAATGGTAGAAATAATTAAGAAATTAGTATTAGGATCTAATAAACTTAGCTAAAATTCCTTTTTCTATTTTGGACTTCTGTTTTTGAGATAGAAAGTTATGACAGTACCCTTTCAATAAGCTTTCTGCTAAATCAGTCTATCAGCTTCTGTTTCTTGAAAAAAGTGATCCTATCTAAAAACTCAATTATATGGCTAGTTATTATATAGGTTTCTATACATAACCAATTTGTTTCCAGTATAAATTGTGCATTCTTTGAGAGGTAGCACCATCTCTTACTCATTGCTTGTAGTCACTTCTTGGACACCTAAAATGCCAGGGCTGGTGCTAAGTGCTTTGCAGTCTAGCCCTTGAACAACCTTATGGCCTGGCCTGGTATCTTTCTCGTTTCACAAGTGAGAAACTTCAGGTGATTTTCCTAAGACCACACAGCAACTAAGAAGCAGCGCTGAGATGTGAGTCCTGACATCCTGGCTCCGGGTCATCATGCTTAATCAGAGCACTATACTGCTAGGTTAAAGACACCTAGTTTTAAATGAAACAGAGTAGGTGCTTTATTGATACAAGTTGGTAACAAACGAAGGAACAGAAAAACAATATTAGAAGGATTTCCTTATTGAACTAGATTTATTGTAATTTAATTGAGAAAAAAGCATATTGCTGTTATATTGTAGTTCTAGTTTGTCAAAGAAGTGGCAGCTATGATTTTTACTATTTCTCAGCTGTAGAAATCTCAGATGAAAGGTTGGATAACAGTAAGAATTTGTTATGTCATATCTTCCTGAATTACTGTTTAGAGAACAAAATGCTACAGGTGACTTTTTAAAAACTGATGGGGACTGAAATGTTTCTTTTGGGTTTAAAAAGAAAAGGCAGGTCTAGAGAAAAGTAAAAGACATAGATTGACAAGATTTCCTACCCCGAAGGAGAAAGGAAATAGAAACTTACATTTAGAAAACAAAGAGGAGAATGAAAATGAAAGTTATCAGAGCAAGCTTGACAGAGGAAAACATCTATTCAAAGAAAAAGCAAAAAATAAACTAAACCACAATGCAAAATTATAGATAAAGAAAAAAGACACATTTTGGGAGACTGAGGCTTGGCTTTCTCTCTCCTCAATCTCCTCCTTCCAGAAGGGTCCTATCAAGATTATGGAAGATTTCTAAAAAAGAGGTCCCTTTCTACTTTCCTTCTGGTGTTCTTACTCACACTCAGTCTTCATCATTCAATCCTCATCTCTCAAAGTGACTCTTACTTGAGAGTAAATATGAATTGTTATTGATAGATATTATGGAATGCTGGTGGTCAGAATTAGAGGGTGTCTATATGAAAAATCAGCTGGCGAAACTGTAGTGTGCATTATTAACTAGGTCTTACTAACATCAGGAACAAGACAAGGGTGCCCACTTTCACCACTCATATTCAACATACTACTGAGGTCCTGGCCAGAGCAATCAGGCAGGAAAAAGAAATAAAAGGTATTAGAGCTAGACAAAAAGAAGGAAAATTGTCTCTATTTGTAGATTACATGATTTCATACAGAGAAAATCCTAAGGACTCCAACAAAAACCTGTTAGATCTAATCAACTAATTCAGTAAAGTTGTAGGATATGAAATCAATGTACAAAAATCAGTAGCATTTCTATACACTAACAACAAATTATGTGAAAAAGACATAAAGAAAACAATTCCATTTATGATAGCATCAAAAACAACAAAATACTTAGGAATGGATCTTACTATAGATCTCACAGCATTTGTTCCCAACTGGCACATTGCCTAATTCCTAGCTATTATTTGGTATCTGTCTTCCCACTTCCATTTGAATGTAAGCTCCATAAAAATAGAAACTTTGCTCAGTTTTATTAACTACACAAGAGCAGCACTGATCATACTGCAAGTACTTATAAAAAAATATTTTTAAATGATTGCATGAATGAATGACATAATCTGAACACCAAACATGTAAGCTTCTACTTTTGACCCTCGGTCATCCAAATAGCAATTTGATAGTGTTAGGATGATGACATTATTTCCCCATATTTAGCCATCAATCCCTTTGTATCCTCCAGTGTTTGACATTCAAGGACAGAAGGATGGGCATCAGGGAACGGAATGATTTTTGGTTGTTTGGTTGGCTTTTGTTTTAATGTACGTAATGAAACCTTTCAGCACCTCCAGGGCAGGGGTGGAGGGAATTTCTTGGAATAGTCCTAAAAGATATCTTCATAGACCCAACAACTAAAACTGATAATTTGAATACTTTTATAAAAACATCTAATTTAATCTCTTTTTTAGATTTACTTTGAGAGAGAGAGAGAGAGAGCGTGAGCAAGTGGGGAGAGGGGCACAGGGAGAGGGGACAATCTCAAGCCAACCCCTCACTGAGTGCAGAGCCTGAAGTGAGGCTCGATCTCACAAACCCATCAGATCATGACCTGAACTGAAATCAAGAGTCAGACACTTAAGCAACTGACCCCTTAATCTCTCTCTCTTTTTTTAGGTACAAGGTCAAATCCCAAAATTAACACATACTGGTATTTTATGAAGAAACAGAAAAGAATAATACAAAGAAGGTCCACCTGCAAGGCCAAAGTTTTATTTCACTTCAGTAACTTGCACTATGTGTTTGACATTAGACCATCCGCTAAGGTCAAGGCAAATAAAATTCCCATTGAGGGTAATCAGCAAGGACCTGCTGGTTAGGACCTACTATTTGTATTGCACTGGTTAGTGTGTACGCATGGCCTCTCTTCAAGCAGCTTACAATCCTACAGGGAAGAAAACAGCTTAGCTACATAATATAATTAGAGCATAAAATAAAATGACATGCTATAAAGAGCTCAACTGAGTATTTTGTATGTCTCTGAGAAAAACAAGGACTCTATATTTCTCTTATCCAGTCCAAAGCAGCAGTAAGCTTCCCTGTGCTATCTAAACTTCATTGAATATGCTTTGCTAAGAGATTACTTTTCCTAAATATATCTTTTAATGGCTTAACTGACCCCTCCCTTCTCCACATAATTCTAGACCATGAGGTTCTCATGGTGAAGCATACACACTACCACCCACAGGCCCCCAGAACTGCAGAATGTGAGTAGCAACCTGAAGGACTCACTTTTATGTGGCTTCTGTACTGAACCGAAGCTGCCATTTTTCAGTGTGGGTGTCTTTTTTTTCCCTCATGACATAGACAAATGTTGATGTTTACTACAAGTTGGTACATTAGTTGCTAATTAAGTTCCTCACTGCTTCAGCCAAAACTTTCTGTATTGAATCCAAGAAAAGAATGGCAGCTATATCAAAAATAAGTTGTTGGGTTTTTTTGTTTTGTTTTATTAAAGGAAAGTTGTATATTAAAGAATATAGGGAACTTACAGGCTGGGAGATAGAAAACCTTCATTCTTGGCTTGCTCTTAAACTGAGTTGGTGGTTAGAGTCCCTGTGCGTCTGTCACCAGGCCCTGGTCAAAGCCAAACAAATACTACAGTTTACACATCAGGCAGTCAAATAAACCGTTTATCATTATTCCCTCTTTTTCAAACTCACAAATTCTCAGAGGAAAGAGCTGGCTTGGGCGGACCCACAGGAAGTCAGGTTTATTCTAGACTGGGTGCAAAGTTCATTCATCCTGGGGCTCTGGGTTCACACCTCTCTGGAAAGATGCCTTCTTAGCATTATTTTCTCCGCCTGCTTCCTGCAGTGTGACCATCTTATCTCCAGACCCCGGGGGTGGAGGGGTTGGGGGGGGGCAGGTGGGGCGGAATCTACCTGAATGCACCAGCTGAGGGTAACTCCTTCTTGCTGGCTTCAGGGCCCGTGGCTGTTTCTCTTCACTTCGGGACCGGAAAGTCCCGCATCTCGCGCTTCCAACCCTCCACATTTTAGCTGACGGGGTTGGGGGGAGGGGGCGGCAATGCAAGACGGCAGTGGGGAAAGACGTCTGAGTTTTGAGGCAGAACCCTGCACAAAAGTCAAAATACCTGCAGGCGGAGAGTGGCTGAACCGTTGTTTTCGAATTCGCTTTCCTTTTCCGTTTCCCACAGCGCCTGCCACCCTAACACTGTCCTTGCCACCCCCAACCGAAGGGCGTCTCCTGCGCTGGGAAACCTACACATCCCCGCCCCGTTGGATTACGTCTGGAAAGGCCCGAGGAGGACGCGGAGAATCGAAACAGAAACCCAACTCCGGCGAACTACAAGAACTGCCTTGCGGAAAGCGGGGCTCAGAGCTCCCACCGGAGTTGGCGGCGGCGGCATCTGGGTCCCTGGCCAGGGCGAGCACAGCCCCAGCTTCTCGCCGCCGAGTCCCTGGGACCCGCCCCCTGCTCAGGTGCTGCAGACCGAGCGCCCCCTGTCCCGCGCGCCGCCCTGGGGGTCCTGCGGGCCACTGGCTCGTCAGGCACAGCGCTGCGAACCCTGCGCCTCCAAACCGACCGCGGGACACCCAGCTCACCTGTTGAGCAGAAAACAGCAAACCGTCGGTCTGTTTGGGAGAATCCCCTCCGTTTGCTGAGCGCGAACTAAAGATGTCGAACGGCTACTCTGCAGACAAGAGTTTCTGCTACCTCATCTCGTGTTTCAGGGCCAGAGTGAAAACGTACATCCAGGTAGAGCCGGTGCTGGACTACCTGGACTTTCTGCCCAATGACGTGAAGGAGCAGATCCAGAGGACAGCGGTCAACGCTGGGAACATGCAGGCGGCTGATGAACTTCTGAACGCTTTGGAGAAGGGAGGCTGGGCCCCCGGCTGGGCTAGACAATTTCTGGTGGCCCTTCAGAGAGCCGGCAGCGTTTTAGCCGCCCGCTACCTGAACCCAGAGCTCACCGACCTGCCTTCTCCATCCTCCGAGAACGCTCATGATGAGTGTCTCCAACTGCTGAACCTCCTCCAGCCCACCCTGGTGGACAGACTTCTGGTTAGAGATGTCTTGGATAAGTGTGTGGAGAAGAAACTGTTGACCAATGAAGACCGTAATCGGGTAGGTGTCAGTTCAGATGGAGGCAGAATTTGTAACTCGGGGTTGCTCCTTCCTTTGCCCCACTCCAGATGTTCTTTGATATCTCTGGGTAAATATGGTTCCCTCCTTTCTTGAGAAGAGAATAGTTAGGCACTTAACATATTTTGAGAATTGGAGTACATAGAAAGCTCTTTTTCTAATCCTTTCACTAAAATAAGCCAAAGAGGTGTTAACTCCAAAATAGTAACTCGTAGTAATAGATAACATTTATTGAGCACTTACTATAGGCGCTTAGCATCATTTGCAAAACTTATGATCAGAGTTCATGCTCCCAATGATTCATTATGATTTTTAAGGTTATTAACGTTGTTTTACAGTTGGGAAAACTGAGGTAGGTTACATAACCTGCCCAAGGTGTCCCGGGAAAGCAGTAGCAGACTTAGGGATTTAGGTTCTGGTGGTCTGCAATTTTATCCCTCACTTCATATAGCTCGATGGAATGGGTATCAGCAAACCATGACCCATGGGCCAAGTCTAGCCTATTACAAGTTTTTGCAGGCCCAAACACTAAGAATAGTTTTCACATTTTTAAATTTCCAGTGCTCATAAAGAAAGTTTTACTGGAACAGAGCCATGCTCATTCATTTACATACTAAAACTGCTTTCTCACTTTAAGAGCAGTTGAACAGAGACCATACAGCCCACAAAGCTTAACAATATTAGTTATCTGGACTTTACAGAAAAAAACTGCCAATCTTTGGCCTATATTATTATATATTATGCCATTTGATCTTGGTCCAAATGGAGAAATTACATCACACACACGCTTTTTTTTTTCTTTGATCAAAGTTGTGACGTTCTCTGGGAATTAAAAGTCGTAGATAATTTATTGGGAAAAAAATGTTGCCAGTTGCAATTTTTCTTGTTAGCAAAGGCATTTTGACAGAGGTCGCTTTACACTCAATGTAATGTTTCTTTGTTCATTGTTTTTCAATGAACAAAGATGTACTGTGAAGTATAGAAATACTGACCTATGTTGAACATGACTTATTCTGGGTTGTACGTAAACAAATATCTTATTTTGAAAAGCATGTAGGCAAATAATCAAACCCATGAGTAAAAGTCAAAGGCTTTGTCTAACATGCTATGATTCTGACTTTTTCTTTCCTCTCTCTCTCTCTCTTTTTTTCTTTCCTTCTTTTGGATTCATCAGTTGTTTGTGTCTTCATTACAAAGTTCTGGACATTGGCCTCATGTTAGCCTGTGATGTAACTTGGTCTTTAGTAATTAAAGTTGATAGTCCTTTGTAGACTTGACAGCCATAGGGCCTGTCCAAAGACCCAAGCCTGCATCTAATTTTGATGGCTGGTTTTCCCAACAAGTAAATTACTTTACACTGTTGTCTGTAACGTTTATGTAGTTTTGTGTATTGAGAACCAGCTAGAACGCATTATAGTAGTCCAGCTGGATATGACAAATGTGTACATCACTGTGGCAGAATCTTAATTTGGAAGACAGTATGCAGCCTTCAAGCCAGCTGGAGATGGAAGATGGCATTTCCAGCCACAGTAGCTGTTAGGAAGTCCAGAAGCAACAGAGTCCAGTAACACCACAAAGCTGTTTATGTTTGGTGGGTATGATGTCCCGATTGCCAGCGAAACAGCACTTCCCCTTATTTACTCTAAATACTTCTGCCTATCAGCATCACTTTTGTCTTGCCTGGATTGAATTTCCGCCAGCTAGATTTTATCCAAGTTCTTGATTCTGGCAAGCTTGGAGGCAGCTAGCAGTAATGCAAGGGATTTGACACAAAGAAGATGTAGAGTAAAAGGACATTTATGTACTGGGTAGCAGTTAAAGTCAAAGCAACCCAAACTCTCCCTCAAATTCATATTTCAAAAGAGGCTCTGAAAGATGGAGGAGCTATGCTTTTGAAGCTTTCTGAGTAGGAGTAGTGTCTCTGTGACATTCTGGAATCATGTCTACATGTCATTTTACATGTATCATCAAAGCTATCGAAGACAATGGAAAAATAAGCTATCAAAGACAGTGGGAAAGAAGCACTAGGCCTAGAAGAATCTGTATTGATATGGGGGTCATTGATGAATATTTATCTCAAAACAGCAAAGTGTACTGGGGAAAAACATGAGAATTTGGAATGGGAAACCTGGGTTTGAGATCTATGTTTGTTTCTTACTCTGTGTGTTACTTTAGGTCAAGTTATTTAAGTTCCTTGATCCTAAATTTAACCCATGAAAATGGACATAATGTCTCCCCTCACTCATGGTATCTTAGTGAATACAAATGAGAAATCATGTTTATGAAAAAGCTTTTTAATGAATAATAATAATAAAGAGTTGTTTTGACATGATGACGATGATGACTTTTATCATCATTCACTTGGTTATAACTCCTTTTGAATTTAAAGTTTCAGAGATTTAGGTGAATAAACCACATTGAAACTGAGATCTGCTTAAAGCCCCTGCATTAAACTGGGATTCCAAGGAAAAACTATGTCTTTCATCTTTAGAAACCTAGCCAGGACTAGGTATAGAACTGGTACTTAATAAGTATTAGCTGATTGATTGAATTTATTTTCCACAAATTGTCTGGGATAAGAAATAAGAACACATGATGTCACCGATTGCCTTGCCAGGCATTTGGAAATGGATGGATGATGGACATAGCATCTCCAAATGTGCTTTTGGATATCCGAAAGTAATATTTGACTAAGAAGTCAGGACTTCTAAAAAATATTTTATTTTAATTATTTTCCTGTTTTCTAGCAGACATTTTCTACTTGGTCTGTCATTTTAGTTTATGGTTCTCATGTCCATCCCTGCAACCCCTGCCCTTCATACATTAGATCCTCTGGAAATTATCCAAGATTTAGTTTTGTATCCAGCAAGTACCCAAAGAAACTTTATTTAATGGATTGACTATTCATTCATTTGGTTTAAATTTATGGAGTGACATCTTGTGGCAGATATCATGCCAGTGGTGAAAAGACTAGATAATAATGCTGATCTGTCTGTGCTGTCATGGAGCTTATGTTGTAGTGTTGATCAGCATTCATTCTTCTAATAAATAGTTAATGTCTAGTGTATGCAAGGCACTATTGTAAATACTGGAGAGTCAACAATAAATACAAGAATCACCTTACAGATTGTTATAATGATCCTTAATAGAAAGGGGCTGCCCCTGTGCTGACCGGCTTTTATTTTAGGCTGCTTCGTGACCTCTTAGTACATCCATTGACTTAAACATCCATGAACTCTGGAAAAGAGGTGAACATATAGACATTTCCAGCATCTTAATATCAGTCTGAGCAGATGAAGAGAGGTTCATGTTTCAGTCCTGGCCAGTTCAAAGCATTAAACATCCAGAGTCCAGGAAGACCCCATGTGCCTTAAATTTACAGGGGAGAACCAGAGATACTTTGTTCAGTCCAGCTAGAAACCAAGTCCAGAGGTCCTTATATGAAGTGAAAACATGAGTCAGTCTCTCCCGGCTTATTATATTGTCAGGTAAATTAGTACATGTAAGAATTTTATTAGGAAGAAAAAGTACTAGTAAGAAGTTAGTTATGTCAATGTGTTGATATGTATTCATTTAGAAACACATTAACTTTTCTTTAATGTTATTCCTTTTACATTTATTAGCTAGAATTCTTTTTTTATTAACATATAATGTATTATTTGTTTCAAGGGTACAGGTCTGTGAATCATCAGTCTTACACAATTCATAGCACTCACCATGGCACATACCCTCCCCAATGTCCATCACCCAACCACCCCATCCCTCCCAACCCCCCTTCCCTCCAGCACGTTAACTTTTTATGGGGAACAATTTTTTTAATCTTTTTAAATTTAAATTCAATTAATTAACATATAATGTATTATTGGTTTCAAATGTAGAGGTCAGTGATTCATCAGTCTTATATGACACCCAGTGCTCATTACATCACATGCCTTCCCTAATGTCCATCATCCAATTATCCCATCCCGCAACCCCCCTCCCCTCCAGCAACCCTCAGCTTATTTCTTATGATTTAGAGTCTCCTCTTATGGTTTGTCTCCCTCTCTGATTTTGCCTTGTTTTATTTTTTTCCCCTCTTCCTATGGGGAACTAATTTTTATTTTAGTTTATTAAAGATTTAATTAAGATTTTAATTATTTATTTGACAGAGAGAGAGACAGCAATAGAGGGAACACAAGCAGAGAGAATGGGAGAGGGAAAAGCAGGCCTCCAGCCAAGCAGGGAGCCTGATGCAGGGCTTGATCCCAGGAGCCTGGGATCATGACCTGAGCCAAAGTCAGACGCTTAAAGATTGAGCCACCCAGGCATCTGAGGAACTAGCTTTTAAAAATTCTTTGTTTTTAACATAAGTTTTGCTTCCTGATTTACTGGTATGAGAGCTGAGCTCTGCTGTGCTAAAAAATCACCACTATATTTAAATTGTTATCTAAGATTTTTATGAAGGAGAGAAAACATTTTTATCAAACAATTTTGTCAGCAAGCCAGTGCCTAGTGGAAGTATCATTGATTTCTGTTGGAAAGAAAAAACATAGATCAAATAATTTAGAATGTGAAAACATGTAATTGTATTACCAACAAATTTATATTTATTTTATATCCTATAAATTAGTTACAAATGTATCATAGATATTTTTAACTGCATATTTAGAGAAAATGCTCAGTGGGGGAGGAGCATGAGAATCATTACATGTCCTGTTGAAGTTTCAAGTCTAAGTACTCACCTCTCAAGAATTTCCATAATCAAGTTTAATATTGGGATCTAATGTCTCTAGTATGTTTTAGAAGAACAGATTAAGTAAATATATGTATATATTTACTTATATATATATACATGTATATATGTATATATATGGCTGTTTCAAAGGGAGCTGATGCTACTTTCTAGCACCCAAACTCAGAAGACTTCTTTAAAAATTCAGAATCTCAATGAAGCTGCTAAAATTGCACAGGTGTTACATGTAGTTCCACTGTTCAAATAATAAAAATATTCATAGGAAATAATGATCCTCAACTGCCTGAACTCAATAAGGACAAAGCAAGCTTGACAAATGTAATTCAACAGTTAAAATCGACTTAACTAATTAATAGAGAAAGAAGATTTAGTGCCCATAATATAATTAGGTTTTTAATGAGAGTATTCATTACAGTGTCTGATTACTTCTGTCAGATGGATTTAAAGGTGATTAAAGAGTGAGGTAATTAAAAATAGGAATGGTTGAGTTAAAAAAAGGTGCTCTAACCAGTCTTACTAAAACATCTTTAGCAACTATGGTTTAAGTTAGCAGATAATAATAAAGATGTTACAAACACCAGGAAAGACAAAACGTTTCCATTAGGAGATTAATGAAATTAGGCAAAAGGTAAGAAATCAGCAAGAATCTGCTTAGAAAATGCTGTGAGGGAGATGGACTGAAATCACCTAAATTTTATTAAGTCCAGTAGTCATCTTACCCACTTTTTGTCAGAAAATGCTTACAATTGGAGACAATTAGTAGCTATAATTATAGCTCAGGAAGGCAATATTTGGCCTCTGAAGTCAGTTGCCTCAGATGAAATTCAACCTCTGCCATTTACTAGCTTTGTGGCTTCAGGGAGGTAACTGGAATTTTCTGTGCGTTGGATTTCTGGTCTGCAAAGTGGGTTAATATCGGTTCCTTCTTTAGGGTTTCTGAGTTAATAGGTCCGAAGCCTTTATAATAATATCATTAGGTATTATCTAGTAAGACAAATGTAGCCACTGGGTAGAAATCATGCTGCATCTTCTGTACTAAGTAGTGTCCACTGGTGAAGTGTTTATAAAGGTTAATGCTTTCTTCAGTCATCCATAATAATAACTAACACTAAATTTGTGTGAGGCACTGTTCCAAAAATGCAAACAAATACCTGACACTAAAAAGTTATAGGATATATTTATAGGACTAGAAAATACACAAATTTAATAGGAAACAATTGATCTAGTTAGTCAACCCAGATTATACATGTAGGAGGTAGACAAATGTTCAGAAGGACCTTTGAGAGCAGGTAAGTCTGCATTTCTCATCTAAGCTACTGATTAGAATCACGAGATCCTTAAAAATTCTGGCTTCCTAACACAGACAAAATAAGTCAGAATCTTTGGGGGTAGATCCCAGATATCAGTGTTTTTAAAGCTTCCCAGGTATGCCTAATGTGCAGGTGAGGGGGGGAAGCCCTGAAATTTCTTTTCATTTGCCCCATTCTGCACATGCAGAAGCTGAGTACCAGAGGGATGAAGGCTTTCTTCAAGAAAATGATGATGATACCCTGTTTAATTTCTTTCTGGTCTAAATGTGGCTTGTATTAGTTTTTTCTCCAAATGTTTGGTGCTGAATTAAGTACTGGGAAATGCACTGTGATAATGATTACACAAATGATCCACATTTAAAATGATTTGCTAGGGACGCCTGGGTGGCTCAGTTGGTTGGGCGGCTGCCTTCGGCTCAGGTCCTGGGATCGAGTCCCACATCAGGCTCCTTGCTCGGCAGGGAGCCTGCTTCTCCCTCTGCCTCTGTCTGCCTGTGCTCGCTCTCTCTCTCTCTCTCTCTAACTAATAAGTAAATAAAATCTTAAAAAAAAATTTAAAATGATTTTCTAGTTTATTTTTATTTTTATATTTTTTTAGAAAGATTTTTTTTCTTTTTTTTATTTGTCAGATAGAGAGAGCGCAGGAGAGAGCACAGGCAAGACAGAGTGGCAGGCAGAGGCAGAGGGAGAAGCAGGCTCACTGCTGAGCAAGGAGCCCGTTGTGGGACTCGATCCCAGGACGCTGGGATCATGACCTGAGCTGAAGGCAGCCGCTTAACCAACTGAGCCACCCAGGCGTCCCTTGCTAGTTTAATCTAAAAGAGAAATCAAAGGAAGACTAAAAGTTGTAATGAATAGTATAGAAATAATTCTGCCCCATACCTTAAGTAAGGAACAGATGTAGAAATAAATTTGCCTCATAATCTTAAGTAAACACAAATTTAACAGGGCGCCTGGGTGTCTCAGTGGGTTAAAGCCTCTGCCTTCCACTCAGGTCATGAACCCAGGGTCATGGGATTGAGCCCTGCATAGGGCTCTCTGCTTGGCAGGGAGCCTGCTTCCCCACCCCTCTCTCTGCCTACTTGTGATCTCTGTCAAATAAATAAATAAAATCTTTAAAAAAAAACCCACAAGTTTAAGAAAATATTATAGTCATTAATACATAATGCAAATACTAAGTAAACAAGAATATAAATCTTGTGATAGTAATTACTTCATAGTAGTGATAGTCAAGAAAGAGGAGTCAGGTAAGAAAAATTCGGCTTCTTATTTATAGACTCCACGGGTTGAAAGAAATAGCAAGTCTAGATATATGGAAAGCAATTGAGGCAAATAGACATAACAGAACGAGAAATGAAAGTCTCTTGCCCCTGTTATTCAGAATGGCCAAGGCAGAACATTGACTTCCTAAGTATCAGTTTTGAATGTCTTGGTGGCTTTAAAAAATGGTGCATATTTAAAAGAGGGGCTTGGCCAGAGATTTGCTCTCTGCTACAATCGAGAATTGTTATAAGTGACATTGTTCTCTTCTTTAGTGTTTGGATATAAGCCTTTACCAATACTTACACTTAATTGCTCATTTTTTTTAAAAAGGCTAGTTCCTGTTTAAAATTGTTCAGAAGATGTATGATCTTTTTAATTCTGCTTTTCTCTTAAAACAGATTTCTGCTGCAGAAAACAATGGAAATGAATCAGGTGTAAGAGAGCTACTGAAAAGGATCGTGCAGAAAGAAAATTGGTTTTCTGCATTTCTGGCTGCTCTGAATGAAACGGAAAACCATGCCCTTGTCCAAGAGCTAACGGGCACCCCTGATTTTGAAAGCAATGCAGGTATATCTAATTCTACTATAAAAGAGTTTTTACCTTTTCTTTAGTGGTTGAGAGTTTAATGAAGCCTGTAGACACAATGCCAAACACTAAGATATTTAGAATCAAAGTTTCAAAATTGGAAGCGATTTGAGAAATCATCTATTTCTTTTTTCTCCCCTTTACAAACGAGGAAACTGCTGCATGGGGAAAGATTAACTTACAAAGGTCGTAAAACTCAGCAAACTAGGCTATTGCCAGCTTTATATTCTTATATATTGGCAGCTATATTGGCAGCTGACCCCTAATCCAACATTCTTTCCACTACTTCTCTTATATTGAAAACAAGATGATTACCTAAAATTTTTATCAAAATAATTTATATACTGATTAGATAACCAATAAGTTGGAAGAAAATATTTTAGTGGTTATCACAACTGTGCTGCTAATCTTCTGGTCATCTATATCAATTTTTAAGGAATTTATTAAACATTTGATGAAAGGTCTGTGATTACCAACATATCTCAATATTACTTCCTGTGAGGTTATTGTTGGTTTGTTTTTTTTTTCGGTCCTTCAATTATAATAATAAAAGTAACATTCTAGAGCCCTTTCACATATATTTCTAAATCTAATACAAACTGCCATTTTATTTCTCTTTTCAAGGTATGTATCTTATGTTTTCAAAAATCTCGTATGTAAGACAAATTGAAAGTTAATTGGTAATAAAATGATTTAAATACTTTACAATTACTTAAGCTTACTCCACTTCTCCTCTTCATCCAGTCATCCGTCATTCATTCAATGGGCAAAATGTGATGAGTGCCACACATACTGTTGCACATACTGCAGATAGGGGCTTAAAGGAGACACACAAAGTCCCTGTGGCCACATAGGGCCTTTCTAATGGAATAAGACAACCAATAAAACATATTTCTGAGTTGCTTGTGCAAAGTAAAAAGTTACTAAATTATTAAAATAATTTAATAATTATTTTTATTATTTTTATTATTTTTATTCTCTATTATCTATGAAATAGGTTAATTTTGCCCAGTAGTTAGAAATACACACACACACATACATCTGTGTATGTATCTATATCTATATATGCATATACACAGAGACAGACACAGACACACACACATATATACATACACACACACACACACACACACACACACACTCTTAATGAGTTCGTTCCCTTTCAGGACCTCATGGAACCATATCCATCCATGACAGACATTTAAGGGCTTACATTTCAAAGAAAAATATGGTTGCAGTCTAGATTTTTTTTTGGTGTTCCCTGGGAAATTCTGGTCTCCGTGTAACAAGACATTAGAAAGGTGGCCTTTCAGGTCACAGGACCTTGTCATATACGTCCCTCAAATTCGACGGTACCTACCCATTTTACAGTTATGTACAGTGGCAAGCTTGTTTAGGATGGAGTTTAGAAGATCTGCTCCAAAGTGTCTTCTAGAGTCTCCTGACGTAGACAACATGTCTGTCCAAATTTCTTTCTATAATATACATATTTTAAAGATTTTTATTCATTTATTTTAGAGAGAAAGAAGGAGCAAGTCAGGGGAGGAGCATGGGGAAGAGGGACAAGCGGACTCCAGGGTGAACACAGATCCCAGAACCTGAGTGGAAACCAAGAGGAGCTCAACCCACTGAGCCACCCAGGCTCCCCTCTTTCTTTCTTTTTTTTTTTTAATATTTTATTTATTTATTTGACAGACAGAGATCACAAGTAGACAGAGAGGCAGGCAGAGAGAGAGGAGGAAGCAGGCTCCCTGCTGAG